>BQNB010051736.1:6752-40831 GCA_026074375.1 Tanacetum coccineum | reverse complement strand
ATACTTTAATAAAAATTACGGGTTGTTATAGTCTCCCTCCCTTAAAAGAAATCTCGTCTCGAGATTTAGGTGGATGCCGAAGTGATGTTGGAAAACAGATGTGGATACTTGGCACGAATTTGATCTTCACATTCCCACATAAATTCTGGTCCTCTTTTAGAGTTCCATCTTACTTTGACTATAGGAATACGACTTTGTTTCAGTTACTTTACTTCTCGATCCATGATCTCCACTAGTTCTTCCACAAAGTTGAGTTTGTCATCAAGCGGAAGCTCTTTCATTGGAATGACAAGGGATTCATCAGATAATCATTTCTTTAGATTAGAAACATGAAAAGTACTGTGGACATTACTGAGCTCTTTAGGAAGCTCAAGTTTATATGTCACTGGGCTAATCCGTTCAAGGATTTTGAAAGGTACAATGTACCGGGGATTAAGTTTTCCTCGTTTTCCAAATCGGATGACACCTTTACGAAGTGATACTTTTAACATAACACGATCTCCAACTTGAAATTCTAAAAGATTTCTCCTTACAATGGCTTAACTTCTTTTCTGATCTCTTGCATCTTGCAAGCGTTGGCGAATTTGCACTATCTTTTTAGTGGTTTCATGGATTATTTCTGGTCCCTTAAGTTGAACATCTCCAACTTCGGCCCAACAAATAGGTGATCTGTACTTTTGACCATAAAGTGCCTCACAAGGTGTTGCCTTAATACTGGTATGGTAACTGTTATTATAGGAAAATTCTACTAATGGTAAGTGTTTTTCCCATCCTTTTCCAAAATCTATAACACATGCTCGAAGCATGTATTTAAGTGTTTGGATGGTTCTTTCACTTTGTCTATCGATTTCAGGATGATAAGCCATACTCATGTCTAATTGAGTACCCAAAGCACTCTGTAATGATTGCCAAAATCTGGATGTGAAATGACTGTCACGATCCAAGATGCTAGATATTGGCACTCCATGCCGGGAGACTATTTCTTTTATGTACAATACAAGTAAGGGTTTCATACTATCCGTCAGTCGATAGGGATGAATTTGCAGAATTGTGTAAGGGTGATCCGATGAATGACCAGATTATGTTAGGTCTATTTGAGGTTTTGGTGTAGTTTTTGTGATGAATCCATGTTATTACTCTCCCACTACCACATAGAATCTCCGTTATACCAGTAAGCCGGATGGCTTCTGACATTCTGCTTTAACTCTAGAGCATGTTAAACATTTGCCAACATACTCAGCGATGATTGCCTTCATATTAGGCCACCAATAGAGTTTCTTTAGATCCTGATACATCTTGTCAGAACCTGGGTGAATGGAATACTTCAATTTATAGGACTCATGCATGATCAAGTCTCTCAGATTACCAAAGAGTGGTAACCAACTTTGATTCTTGATACATCGGGTTCCATCAGGACGTATTTCAAATGATTTGTCCATTCCTCGTAAGTTTTCAGCCTTGATGTTTTCTTTTTTGAGTGCTTCAATTTGAGCTTTGAGAATTTGTGAGGGTAAGTTTGGATGAATGGTCTAAAGTAATGTCAAACTCGAAGAGGTTTAATTTCGTTCCCTCTGGCCTTAAGGCAAGTCTGCTATGACATTTGCCTTCCAGGATGGTATCGAACATCACATCGTAGCTGGGAAAGTAAAGCAATTCTAGCCAATGGCGTTGTCTCATGTTCAACTTCTACTCCGATCAAGGATAGCTGAAGAATTTTATATCAGTTGAACACAGTTACAATTGGTGCCATACAGATAGGTATCCTCCGAAATTGTTAAGTAGCGAACACATACTGCTCCTATTCGAAAGGAAAAATCCCCAATGAGTGGTATAGTTTTTCTTTAATTACTTAATTGTCGGATTCTATGCAATAACCTTCTCACTTTGCATTAAACACCTGCCTCCCAGACCTTGATGGGATGCATCACAGTAAACAACAAAATTGTCATTTCCTTCTGGTAATGCTAAGATTGGAGCTTCACATAGCTTTTGTTTAAGCAGTTGAAAAGCTGTCTCTTGGTCTTCGCCCCAGATATACTTCTTGTTCTTTTCGGTTAGCTCAGTCAAAGACTTTGCAATCTTCGAGAAATCTTTGATAAATCTTCGATAATAACCGGTGAGTCCTAAGAATTGACGTATTTCTATAGGTGTACTTGGAGATGTCCAATTTTGAACTACTTCAATCTTGGCGGGGCCAACATGAAGTCCTTGATTATCATTTAAGTGTCCAAGAAATTGCACGATATGAATCCAGAAATCACACTTGGAGAACTTGGCATACAACTTCTCTTTCTTGAGTAATTCTAGAATTATTCTCAGATGATTTGCGTGCTCTTCTTTGTTACAAGAGTAGATGAGAATATCATCGTTGAACACTATCACAAATTTATCCAAGTATGGTTTACACACACGATTAATGAGATCCATGAATACAGCAGACGCGTTAGTTAAACCAAATGGCATTACTTGAAATTCATAGTGTCGTATCTTGTTCTGAAAGTAGTCTTGGGAAGAATATGCCATCCCTTACTCTCATGATGATTTGCCTAGAACTTAAAATTTTTTTTAAATCTCAAGTGAAAAAAAAAAGAGAAACGAGTAGACCTCGACCTTGAAGTTGGTCAAATAAGTCATCAATCCTGGGTAATGGGTAACGATTCTTTACGGTAAGTTTTTATTCAACCTCTCGGTAATTGGATACAACATTCAGAAAGATCCGTCTTTCTTTTTAACAAATAAGACAGGAGCTCCCCAGGGTGAAGTACTGGTCGGATAAAACCTCGTCCCTGAATAACTCTTGAAGTTGGTTAGATAGTTCCTGCATTTCTGAAGGAGCTAATCTATAGGGTGCTCGGGCTACAAGTGTTGTTCCTGGAATTAAATCAATTTGGAATTCTACTTGGCGAACAGGAGGAAGGCCATGTAAATCTTCAGGAAAAACTTCTGAGAATTCTCTGACTACTGGGATATCTTCTAGTCTTTTCTCATCTGACTTCTTTTCCATTACTTGGATTACGAAAACTAGACACCTCGGATAGATAACTTTTGGTTTTTATAACAGGATATGAATTTAGTCGGTTTTTTACTTTGGTCACCTCGATGATCAAAGTTTTCATCGTTGCACTGGATGTGACGACTTTCTCGTAATAGTATAATTCTAAGCATGATACATGGATAACCAATCCAAACTAATAACGACGTCGAAACTACCAAGTTTGATTGCAAAAGATTCAATTTCAAAGGGTGGTTTAACAAAGTTCAGAGTTGCACCCTGATAACGGTGTTTGTGCTACTAGTTTCCGTCAGCCATTTCGAAATTGTAGAAAGGTATCTATTGTAATGGGTGGAATATTTAGGCATAGAGGCAAAGAGATATGGATAACAAAACTTTTATCGGACTCCAGAATCAAATAATACTCTAGCTAGATGTTGGTTTAGAAGGAATATACCCGTAACTATGTTTGGGTCTTGGTGAGCATTCATATCCCTCAACATGTAGGCTCTTCCTGGGCATTGTTGTTGGTGGTCTTCGGGTACTGATTTGCATAATGCCCTTTCTTCTCCCCGAAACGTCCCAAAAATTGATCCCTCAGACTACACATTAAAATATATATAATGAAATGACAATACCAAATATATAGTAAGGAAAGTCCTAAAAGCAGAGTCAATGAAGTACCGAGAAGTAGATAAAGAGTTTTTCCGGGTCGTAAATCCCCAACTAGCTGAATGGTAAATCGATACGAATTAAAATTGATTAAATTGAATTGAAGAAACAAATGATTTTGATATTTAACTAGATAAACAAAAATTATTAAAGAAAACTAAAATTATTCCAGCGGGAAACAGCATGGAAAATGTGAATCTTAATATATACTACGGAACAAAAATAGTTATACGGATATATCCTAAACTAACGGAGCATAAATAATGCAATGAAAATCTAAGAAATCTACGGGGAACGTATTAGGCAAAAAATACTTAACTAGAATAAATGTAGAACTAAAAAACAAAATTAAACATGCTTTTACAAAATATCGGGAATCAAATTAAAGCTAAAACTAAAAATAATAAAAATAAAGGTCATAAAATTAATTTAAAATTAGAAATAAATAAAAAATAATCTAACTTAAAAGAAAATGTAAAAAATTTCAAATCGGAGTTTAAAAAGCGAACAAAACGAAATAAACGAAAAAGTCGAACTCGTAAACGAGCCGAACTGAAATTGTAGCAAAAATAACCCTACATAAGTGTTATAATTTTCCTACAAACTAGTTGATTAAAGAAAATTTCTAAAAAAGAAAAAACATTTTTGTTAATTTTTGTATTTTTTATGAATTTTCTATAGAATTAAAAACTAATTAATAATTAAGAAAATAGAAAAAAGACAGAAAAAAACTACAAAAAAATTCTAAAAAAAATCAATTTAAATAAAGAAAAAGTTTAGGAAACTAAAATATAAAAAGGAAAAAAATGGCCCTAAAAGTTACTTTGTAGCATTTTATATTATTTAGAACCAAAAATAATTAAAATAACCCTAAAATTAATTAAATTAAATAAACTAACTAAAGTTAACCTAAGGGACTAACAGTGAAAAGGACACAAGGACTGACGGGGTAACAAGCTAACTAACCACAGGGACTAACAATGCTAACTATAAAAGAAGAAATTACACAAATGGTCCCTGAAGATGACCCCGATTACAACCTAAGTCCTAAGTGCTTATTAGCAAAAAGTCAAAACAGGAAACTTGTTCAGGGGCTTATTGGCAACATTTTTCCTAAAAGGCACATAAGCTGAATCCAACTTAATAAGCTAGAAAGATGAGCTTTTTGGGGCTGCAGTAGCTTTTTAAGCTTATGATGCATATTTGCTTTATGCTTTTGAAGTTTTTTTTTTATTTTAAGCTAACTAGATAAGCTAAAATCTATGGGGGACAGATAAATAGTGAAGGGGAATCCTAAATAAGCTAAATTATTTAGATTAAGCCCTAAAATAAGCTAATATGCAAATAAGCTAAATTGACTTGATTGTAAAAAAAAAGAAAAAGGGCTACTTTGCAGCCTAAATAAGCTAACCTAGAGGGGGAATTAAGCTACAAAATCTTGGGAGCTTAAAGGGCTACCTATAAGCTACAAAGAAAACTAAAAGAAACTAGTGGCTTAATACAAAATAAGCAAGTTAAAGGGTGCTGAATATTGGTTTCAGCACCAGGGGAAAAACAGGCAGTGGCTAGGGGCTTTTTGGGCTTATGAAAATAAGCCCTCAAGTGAATCTTACCCAAAAGCAATCCCAAACAGATTTAGATTAATGGCCAATTGGCTTATTTCCAAAGTTTGAGGGCTTAAAAATCAATTAAAGTTGCTGAATGATTCACCTTAAACTGGAGGGTTTTTAAAAAAAATTGCATAAGCCAAACTTTGACTTATTTAGTCAAGTTAAAAGAGACAGAGTTAAGGGCTTTTCAAGGGGTCTTTTGTGGTCACAATTAGCTCAAAAAAGTACTTGCTTAAGCTGTTTAAGCAGCTTAAGCAACAAAGCTTATTTTTTTTATAAAGCTTTGACAGAAAGTCAAAGAGTTACTAAAACTTTAATATTGAACTAAAAATTGTAATTTTTTGGTCTAATTGAGCACACACACTCAGCCAAAAGTGGCTGAGTGTTTGTGACCCATAACATCCCCAAAATGACCCATTTTCGGGCTATGCCAAACACCCTTTTAAGTAAACCAAAAATTCTTTTAAACTTGAATTAACTAAAAAAAAACAATGTAAGTTAATCTTAGCTGTAGAAGGATTACAAAGAGGCAAGTAAACACAATTTTTAAGGATTAAGAATTGAGTTATAAGATGAATAAAATTTGAAAAACAAGAAACTCAAGATTAACTTCGAACTTGCATTAATTTGTTTAAAAATAATAACATTACATTAAAAAAGTAAGCTGCAAACTTAAATTACAAGTTAAGTAAAAATTAAATAAGAAAAGCTAATTAAAAACTAGTGTCTTCTTCGGCTTGTGTTTTCTTGTTTATATAGAAGTCCAAGGTCCTCTTTCTTTGTGTTTCTTGTGTGAGTGAAGCTCAGCATCAAATCCTAGCCCTCCATTTCTTTTGTGTTTCTTTTAAGCTTAATCCCCACCATTGATATTTCTCGGGTTGAGGGGGATTGCCAACTTGGCAGGTTTAAGAGGTAGTGGAAGGTGGGTTTAGGTTGGGACTGGGTAAACGATGGATTTGGGTAAAAGAAGGGGTGTTAACTCGTGATGGTGGGGGGTTCTAGGGAGTTGGCGGGAATGGTTGGGGAAGGGAGCCCGGGATTGGTGTACAGGTTTAAATGTTTCGAGAGTTGGCAAAAAGAAACCCCCATATTTCATCTATTTGCCATTTCGTTTTGCCCCTTCTCTTTTTAGTTATAAACAAATTTAAGAAGTGTCACAAACAGTCCTTGTGTTTTATCAAAACAAAGATATAAAATGTTTCAAGGATTGGCAGAACTGGCCCTTGGCCTTTTAAAGGGAAAACAGTTTTGTACATATGCAATTTCAGTCCCTCTAATTGTTTAAACCATTTTTCTTTTATAAAATCATTTTTAAAAATGACAATTTAAGTCCCTAAGGTTTATAAAAAGGTATTTTGGGCTTTTGTTGGGCTTGGGTTATGTATTGGGTTTGATTATTGGGCTTTTTCAAGCCCAATAAGGTTATGAAGTGGGTTTTGTGTGTACAATGGCTGAGATTGGCTGTAACTGGGCTAGGATTGGGCCTTCAAAGTCTTCACAGTCTTTGTCAAATGCACACAAATGGGCTGTTGTCATTGATTGAGGGCCCATTTGGTCTTCACAGTCTTTATTAATATACTATTGGGCTTTCCCGGCCATCGATGGGTGAGATAGCATCCAATAGTATTCTTCAATACGCTCCGGTTTGACTGTTGATTAGTTGAGTTGGACTATTGACATTGACTTTTCAGTCTTTGGCATTGATTTGGCTTAGTCCTTCTCACAGCTTTTTCTATACCGTTCTGGTTATTTGTCGTATTGGCTTTGTTTTTCGTCCTTTTATTGTTATCCGATCCGTGCACAATACTTTTATCTAACACAAGCGTATCTTTTGGGCATTTAAGTCCGTTTTTGGTTATTTCGCTCGTTTTTTAAGTAAAAGGTATGTTGGACTTTAAGCACAGTACCAGAATGCATCACAGTAACAACAAAAATGGTCATTCCTTCTGTAATGCTAAGGATTGAGCTTCACATAGCTTTTGTTTAAAGCAGTTTGAAAAGCTGTCTCTTGGTCTTCGCCCTAGATATACTTCCTTGTTCTATTCGGTAGCCAGTCAAAGACTGCAATCTCAGAGAAATCTTTGATAAAACTTCGATAATAACCGTGAGTTCCTGAAGAATGACGTATTTCTATAGTGTACTTGGAGGTCCAATTTTGACCTACTCAATCGGGGAGGGCCAACATGAAGTCCTTGATTAATCATTTAAGGTGTAGCAAGAAATTGCAATGAAAATAATGAAGCCAGAAATCACACTTGGAGAACTTGGCATACAACTTCTCTTTCTTGAGTAATTCCAAAATTATTCTCAGATGATTGCGTGCTCTTCTTTGTTACAAGATATATGAGAATATATCGTTGAACACTATCACAAATTTATCCAAGTATGGTTTACACACATGATTAATGAGATCCATGAATACAGCAGACGCGTTAGTTAAACCAAATGGCATTACTTGAAATTCATAGTGTCGTATCTTGTTCTGAAAGTAGTCTTGGGAATATCTTCATCCCTGACTCTCAATTGATGATGGCCTGATCTTAAATTAATCTTCGAGTAGACACTCGAACCTTGAAGTTGGTCAAATAAGTCATCAATCCTGGTTAATGGGTAACGATTCTTTACGGTAAGTTTATTCAACTCTCGGTAATTGATACACATTCTGAAAGATCCGTCTTTCTTTTTAACAAATAAGACAGGAGCTCCCCAGGGTGAAGTACTCGGTCGGATAAAACATCGGTCTGATAACTCTTGAAGTTGGTTAGATAGTTCCTGCATTTCTGAAGGAGCTAATCTATAGGGTGCTCGGGCTACAAGTGTTGTTCCTGGAATTAAATCAATTTGGAATTCTACTTGGCGAACAGGAGGAAGGCCATGTAAATCTTCAGGAAAAACTTCTGGGAATTCTCTGACTATTGGGATATCTTCTAGTCTTTTCTCGTCTGACTTCTTTTCCATTACTTGGATTACGAAAACTTGACAACCTCGGGATATATATCTTTTGGTTTTTTATACCAGGCTATGAGATTAGTCGGGTTTACTTTGGTCACCTCGATGTCAAAGTTCATCGTTGATTGGGAGTGGACTCTTTTCTCGTCATAGATAATTCAGCATGATACATGGATAACCGAATACCATAACTAATAACACGTCGAAAACTACCAAGTTTGATTGGCATAAGATCAATTTCAAAAGGTTGGTTTAACAAAGTCAGAGTTGCAACCCTGAAATAACGTGTTTGTGCTTACTATTTTCCGTCCAGCATTTCGATATTGTAAAAGGTATCTATTGTAATGGGTGGAATATTTAGCATAGAGGCAAGAGATATGGATACAAAACTTTTATCGGCTCCAGAATCAAATAATACTCTAGCTAGATGTTGGTTTAGAAGGAATATACCCGTAACTATGTTTGGGTCTTGGTGAGCATTCATATCCCTCAACATGTAGGCTCTTCCCTGGGCATTGTTGTTGGTGGTCTTTCGGTACTGATTTGCATAATGCCCTTTCTCTCCATATGCATGACAAGTAACTGTCACTGGTAGCAGATTACTTCCAGTGGCTGGCCCTTTGTTTTTGCAGTTCTTGGTCAGATGGCCCACCTTGTTACAAGTATTACACTTAACAGTGCAAGGTCCTGTGTGATACATAGTGCATTTCTTACACAAGGGACGGTTTCCAATATACCCATTATTTTTAGTTGGAGTGACAGCATAAGACCTGAAGGTTTCTTTCTCTGTTATGTTGTGGTTGGTGAATTATTGTAGTGGTTGGTGGTGTTGGTGTTACGGTTGTTGTTGTTGTTGTTGTTGAAAGTTCTTCAGTCGTCCAACTTTCGTTTGTGATCACTTAATACTTGCACCGAAGTGTGCTTTGTTACCTGATCCATTAGCCTATGGGCTATGTTAATGGCTTCCTCTAGAGTTTGAGGTTTAGAGGCGGTAACATTCCTTTAATACATCAGCATACGCTCGATTGAAATACTTCTATCATTTTCCCTCAAATCTGGCACAACCATAGTAAGACACAAGGTTGCCAATATCCTGAATCTTCTCACATATGTCTTAAGAGCAGTCCCCTTCAAGTCATATGGTAAAATTCGTCTTCCATCTTCTGGTCCTCAGTTCGGGGATAGTATTTATTTATCAAAATAGGTTGGGCAAAAGAATTCCACCAGGATAGAGCTTCTTCAGTTAAAGTACCAGTAGCAAACTTCACCTTGCAGTCTTCGGTACAGTTGCTACGGGAAAACACTAATTCAGTTCGCATCAAAAAGCTCAAACCAAGTGGATAATCCAACAGCTCCCTTCTGAACCTGTGAAATTGATAGGTTGTCGCTCATGAACTCTTGTAGCTACACTTTCTTGCTACATGAGCTCTCTTTTATCCGTGTTCCTATTGGTCATTGTCCAGCATTTGCATTGTTTGCAGCTTTGCTTCCAGACTGGGGCAGTAACACTGTCAACAACTAGCTTTCCTTATGGCAGCTTGACTCATGGCTGTGCTTTAGTCATGTTATGTCCCATAGGAAGCATTTTATCAGCATAAGACCACACGTAATAAGAATGATCTTACAATTCTTCATAAAATGTGTAAGGTTAAATAATAAACATTGTCACAATAGAGATATCATAAATACTCATTTGATATGAATTCTAACAAGTATGCTAACTTATTAGTTTATTTTTTCTAGGGGGTTATGGTAAGATCATAATGATAGAATACGTATATAATATAGACTCCAGAATGAATGTTTGTTTATGAAACAGGATCACCCATTATATTATATCATAATTGACTTGCCTTTGTACAGTACCAATATCAAAATTTGACAAGTTTTGTACAATTATACCACACATCCCGAGCTAGGTTCTAACAAAGCTATATCTAGTATCTTCAATCTAGAAGTCCCGATGGTCCCTTCCTGGCTGTTCTGGTGTTCATAGACATGCATCCCGAAGACTTGAATAAAAAAAAAGAAAAAAATAAAAAAATGTAAAAAAAAAAAAAAAAAAAAAAAATAAAAATAGAATTCACGTAAAAACTAGTGATCCAGTGGTCTTGGTGAGTCAAACCATATGATAGCCATTTCTAGAGAGAGAAAGTAGTGATGGAAGATGGAGTTGTGTTATTCAATGAAAAATGGATGAAGGATACAAATGACTTGACAATGCCAAATGACTCAACCCCTCTATAGAAGCCATAGAGAGGTATATATAGCCCATACGCCTCTAAACTATACATAGTTGCCTATTCTATCCGTCGCGTAGTGACTATGATAAACTATGGTAATTCTGTAATGTCGTCACGTAAAAGTGAATTCCCAACAATCTTCCCCACAGTACGCATATACATAATTACTTTACAATAATTTCCTAACAAGTACATAATGATTAAGAACAAGAACTTCCATGAAGCTTCTATGCGATGACAGTCTTCGGGTGGTGTTTGACTTCAAGTCTGCACTCACCAACATGAATTTTCTATGTAGTACTTTGGTAGGAAAAGACTGTAAAATAGGCACGGACTGAAGTTAACCCTAAACACTCTGGTTAAGGAGAAGCTTCTTCTGAATTAGCTTCCCTAATTTCGTGCACAAAATCTTGATTTCGAAGCTTTTAAAAGCTTCCCCCCAAACTAGCAATGAATCAGCTTCCCCCTAATTCATGCCACATATTCTTTATTTAGAAGCTTTAAAAGCTTCCCCCCAAACTAGCAATCCTCTTCTTGAGCAGTTCAAAGCTTACTACAAGCTTAGAATCATATTAAGTGTCACAACGGAACTTGTAGGATACGCACATCAAATTACTACTACTCCTTTAAGATAAGCTTAGTGATTGATCGTTTGGTTGTAAGCATTATCTGATCAGCAACGTATCTTTACGCTATAAATAATTCTTCTCAACACCGCTTACCCCCAGGAAAGGTCAAATAGATGCATACAAAAGTTCTCAAGGTATCACTTCCCCTATGTGTCTGAAGAAATGCACCCAAAAGCCATAGTTTTAAAGTGCTGAAATCTCTGCGGTTTAGGACAAATTGTCTTCCCGCATGACCTAACTTTAAAAATTCAAGAAAGAATGCTCCCATGTCAAGCTTTCAAGAATCAAGAAAGGCATAGGCTCAAGGGTGAATCTTCTCCTTCGCAAAGGACTCAGAGGGTATAAATCTCTCCTTCCCCCTTGCTGGTTTGCGACACGTCGGAACAGCATACCTTGGACTGGCATTTACTGAGTACTTGTGTGAGGAATAAATTAGCTCAGATCTAACCCGTGAGAATCAATTGCTGATCAAATCTCTACTCATAACCTCTCTCTGGCTATCATTTAACCAACCGTCTTGTAGGCTTTTTGAAGTAACAACTTATGAAGTAAACCAGATATACCAAACTTGAAACTGAAGTAGAATTTTTCGTTCTTGTGACTTAAGCTTGCGCTAATGTTGGAAGAACGGTGTTGGAAGAGTTCACTAAAACTATAATCCGGTGGTCTTGGTGAGTCAAACCACATGATAGCCATTTCTAGAGAGAGAAGAGTATGATGGAAGATGGAGTTGTGTTATTATATGGAAAATGGATGAAGGATACAAATGACTTGACTATGCCAAATGACTCAACCCCTCTATGGAAGCCATAGAGGGGGTATATATAGCCCATACGCCTCTAAACTATACATAGTTGCCTATTCTAGTCCTCGCGTATGTGACTATGATAAACTATGGTAATTCTGTAATATCGTCACGTAAAAGTGAATTCCCAACAAGACTTTCCTTATCGGCTTGGTGACGAACTTGGATCTCCTTAATAATTTGTTCCAGATTAGCAATCCTGAAGCGAGCCAGAGCAATCTTGTTGTTATTTCCCATTTGCTTCCTTTGAAGTTTAGCAATTTGAGTACGAGACTCTCGAGTTTCAACTTCCAGAATGTCAAAAACTTGTATGATCATCGACCATTTTCGAGACCTTCTATTTTGTCTTCTATGTGCTCAATGCGGTCGAGAGAGAGTTCATCTAGGTGATTCAAAATTTCCTCAATTTGCTCCTCGTGACGTTCCAGACTTGTCTTACGAGAGCTTTCTCCTATCTCAAATGCTTAAGGTATGGCAGAAGTATAGGAGGATGATCGGTCACGACCTTATTTCTTAAGTGGCAATAATTCCTCAAGAAGAAAGAATTCTTGAGGATTAAACATTAGAGATAACATTGAAGATGGAGGCACAATAGTTGGTGGTGGAATAGGCAATTCTTTAGCATAGTATGCATGCATGACATTCATATAGGGGTCATCATGAAAAAGTAAAAGAGTTAGTGAAGCTATCGGAACTAAACCAAATGAAGTTTATTTGAAGACTAGAATAATTTTTCCTTGTGAAGTTTGGGACATAAGTCTGGTGAGAGCCGGGATATATGAAACCTTAAAGTTAGAGGAAAAAAAAGCATCTCAATATTTGAAGTAGGGGTGGCTGGGAGAAAACACGCTCTGTTTACAACCCAGTAGTAAATAACAAAAGTATTTAGTATAATAGTAATAATAGTTATGTACTTTACATACTATTCGGAAGATGGTATTGGCACGAAGGACATTCTTTGGATGAAAAAGAAAAGTAGTTATAGATAAGGTTTCAACCTTGTCTCTAGATACTGAGGGCTCGAATACCAATCTATAGACATCCCCATTTGACATATAGTACGGAAGCTAATATAGGGTATTAATTTCATAATACAACAGACATAATCATAGAAACACTCAAAAGAAACGTTTTAAAAAGATAAGTTATCATTCATAATTCCATCAGAGTTTTTACAAACAGAGGTCCCAAAATCTACATGAAAACATAAAGTTTGAATGATAACAGTTTAGCCATCTTCAAGGTTTTGATGCCACTCCGAGCCATAAATGCTTTAGTTACCTAAGAAAACATACTAAAAAGTCAAAACTACAAAGGTTGATGAAATTCCATAGGTTTATGTTAAACGTTTGAATACAAGTTCAATATTCGTTACGATGTTATAACACCCATAAGTGTAATAATGCAATAAGTACAGTTATTTATAGAAAAAGTATTATTGCCCTAAGCACGTGACACCGAGACCTCTGATGAATATGCAATAATCACAAGAAGTTGCCCCAACGGGTGCCTTTGCCAAACACCCGCATAGTGATTCAAATGAAGTGTGTTTGGTTACCAGAAAGTATAGGTACACCAACGGGGAAGCTCAGTCCCAAATAGATCTATTCACAGCATTCGCGCTTACTCCGAAAAGTAATTAACGGTTCATGATAGTGGGGTCTTAATGGCAAAAGTAAGGACTTAGGCAATAATATATCAGGATAGCATACAGTTGGAAAAATACTCGTATTCATGGTTTATAGCATGTATCCCCCTCGCGGGTTTATGAAAACATTAGAAGATTTAAAATGCGAGGCTATGAACTCACCTTAACAGGGGAAATCTGATTGATGGCAAAAGTATATCAAGTGAAAGTAACAGCTACGTCACGCAACCTGGGGTAATATGTCAAGTCTTAGTGTGATGGTTTATGTTTCAAAACTTTATAAAGTTTAACGTATTACTTTGATTTATTAATTTATAGAAATATTGTATCACTGTTTGGGCTATCATAATCCAGAGGCCATGTAGTATCGTTTGAGGAGTTAGGGCACTTTAAATCGTAAACCCAGCAAACTCGTCAAAACAAATACTCAAATGGAACCCCTCACATGAAATTCCCTAGTAACGTGATACGATAAGATTTTAAGTTTCTTCAAAAGTTAGTCGATGATAAGTTACGTTAAATATATAACGTAATTGTTTTATAATGAGGACGATCGTTGAATAATAAACGCTAATTTGTTTGTGGGTTTTAATAAAATCGAGTTTTATAATGTTAATATATATTTTTATAATTTATATAAAAATATTATATTTTATATTTTTAAGTTTGCAAAAATGGCAATATATACCCTTAATTTATAAACTTTTACAAGTTTAGTCCTTTATATATAAAGTATATATAATTTAAACCTTTAACTTTAGAACTTGGCAAAATAGGTCCTTATAGTTATAACTTTATAATAATGACATTTTCAGCCCCTCTAGTTATAAATTTCAGAAATTTACGATATATACCCCTATGCATGAAAATATTTACAAATCAAGTCCAAAAAGCCATGCAAGCTTATTTTAGGGTTCCAAATGATATTTTCAGGTTATAGCTTATTATAATAAGCTAAAATAAGATGTTCTAACGTAACAAAAGTTTAGAAAAAAGATTCGTTACCTAGAAAATCAAAACAGGCCGTTTTTAGGGTTTTAATAAAAAAGGCATAGGTTTGAGGATTCAAGGATTTTAACAAGGAGATCATATATGATCTTAAGAGTATTATGAACATTCTAATACATATTATAAGCTTATTGAACAAGATTTTGAGCTTACTTGAGCAAAAATGGGTCGAAATGGGGTTTTTGGGTTTATACGCCTAGTAACAAGTTCAAGAGCTTCTTTTTCTTGGTTCTTGGATTCAATTCTGATCTTAGGGACTTCACTTGATTCTCCTTGGTCTGATTTAAGACTCCATTTGTGTGTATGATGAAATTTGAGGTGTGTTTGAAATGGTGGGGGAGTTCGGCTATTTATAGGGGTGAAAACACCTTGGTGCCTAAGTTTAGGGTTTGATTAGTATCCTAGCTAGCTGAGGTGATTAAGGGATGCTATTATGATGAGTAAGGTAAGCTAGAAACTAGTTATGAAGAGGTGGAAGGGGTTTGTGGAGGTTCGGCTGCCAAGGGGGTGTTTGGAGTGCAAGTAGCTTACAAGGAGATGATGGAGGTGCTTGTAAGGTGCTTAGGGAGATAGTAGGTTAGTCATAGAGGTGCTTAAGGTGTTAGGGTGCTAGCTTAGGTTTAAAATGGGTCAAAAATGAAAGAAAAATGGGTGACGGGTTGGTTTTGGTTCGGCTTAGAATTTAGGGTTTTAAAACATGGATTAGGGTTAGGATTAGGGATATATTAGGGTTTAGGATTAAGCTTTTATGTTAGGATTAGGGTGTAATAGTTAATATTTAATGTTAAGATTAGGGTTTAGGTTTAGTTTTTAGGTTTTAAAATGAAATTAGGGTTTTAGGGTTTCATTTAGGGTTTAGGGTTTTAGATTAAGGTTTTAGAATGACTTAGGGTTTAGATGTTGTGTATTGAGTATTGTATCTTGCTTCATGATTTTATACATTGTGCATTTAGGACTTATACATTGATTTAGAGGAAAATCTATTTCAAATGTTGTGCAAATGTAAACACTTGTACACATGCTTTGAATACTGCACATTCAGTTCAGATGGTGAATACATTACATATAATTTGGTTCTGATATAAACGTATAGACGTTTAAAGCCCATTTTGATAAAAATGTTGAAAATGTATGTTAAATGGGGTAAATGTACTTGTAAAAAATGATATTAAGGATATAGACATGACATATTAGGATTTTACATGATAAAATCATAGATATAGAATGGCAATTGGTGGAGTTGTTTAATCTCGATACTTTAAAGATGCAATTTACGTTGCATAATGGAGATAAAGCAAAATTTCCCTGTAAAAATGTGGTATATATATAATAGATGGATATTACATTGATGAAAATTATGGGTTGTTATATAGACAATGTCACATTTTTCTAAATCAACATGATCAACTGTAAAGAGGCCTTATCAAATAAGAACAACATTAACTAACAAAAATTCTAGTCAAAAAGTTAATATTGCTAAGGGAAAATTTTATATTGTTAGGCCAAAAGCAGTTAATACTGCTAGGCCAAATTCAGTAGTAGTTAATACTGTTAGGATAAATCAGGTTAATGTTGTTAAGGCCTCAACATGTTAGGTTTGGAGACCTACCAAACTTAATAGTGATCATTACTTTTGAAAGCATAATAATTTGATGCACGAGGGCGGGGGGATCCAAGTAAGTGATGGCCTTGGGTCCCTCCAAAGAAAACTATTTCCTTAATTATGTGCAGGGTCATCCCCAAAAAAAAGACCAAGGCTATATGTTGAAGAGTGATGCTCAAGACACATGACAAGGAACATGTCCTATCTCTCAGACTTCAAGGAATTTGATGGAGGATATGTTACCCTTGGGGGAGGAGCCAAAGGAGGGAAAATTACTGGTAAAGGAACTCTTAAAACTAGTAAGCTTGATTTTGAGGATGTGTACTTTGTTAAGGAGTTACAGTTTAACCTTTTTAGTGTTTCACAGATGTGTGACAAAAAGAACAATGTTCTTTTCACTGACACTGGATGTTTTGTTCTGTCTCCTGACTTTAAGTTAGCTGATGAAAGTCAGGTTTTACTTAAAGTTCCTAGAAAGAACATGTGTACAGGTGTGTGAATGAAGGAATATTGTACCTAAAGAGTTTTTACCGTTATCTTGTTGGACAAAGGCCACACTGATGAATCAATGCCTCTGCTAGGAGGCTAGGTCATGTAAATTTTAAAACTATTAATAAACTTGTTAAGAAAAATCTTGTGTGAGGTTTACCTTCAAAACGTTTTAAAAATGACCAAACTTGTGTTGCTTGCCTTAAGGGAAAGCAACACAAAGCCTCTTGTAAGTCCAAGATTCAGAACTCTATTACTCAACCTTTATTCATGTTGCATATGGACTTGTTTGGTCCAACTTTTGTGAGCAGCTTAATGAATAAGAAATATTGTCTAGTTGTCACTGATGATTAAGCATTTACTTGGGTTTTCTTCTAGCAACTAGGGGATGAGACTAGTGGCATTCTTAAGAGATTTATAACTGAGATAGAAAATCTAGTTGATAAGAAAGTAAAGATTATCAGATGTGACAATGAACATAGTTCAAAAATAAACTGTTTTTTTTTTTGTATGAGCGAGTTTTTTGTAAACATAATATGGCAATTAATAGGAATTTATGTAGCTAGAACTCCCTCAGGCAAAATGTATTGCTAAGAGGATAAATAGGAAACACTAATTAGGCTGCTAGAACAGTTAGGCTTGACTCTAAGCTACCTACTATATTTTGGGCTAAAGCAGTTAATACTGCTAGCTATGTGTAGAATATGGTATTAGTAGTTAAGCCTCATAACAAGACCCCTTATGAACTGTTTGGAGGTAGAACACCTGCTCTAAGCTTCATGAGACCATTTTTTTTTTTTTTTTGGGTGTCATGGTTACCAAATTCTTAACACCTTAGACTATATAGGCAAGTTGATTGAAATGCAGATGAAGGATTCTTTGTTTGGAAACTTATTGACTAGTAAGGCTTTTAGGGTATACAATATTAAACAAGGAAAATAAAGAAAAACATGCATAATTAGGATTCTTTGAGATACCTATTATTGCAGGTGATGGACCAAAGTGGCTGTTTGATATTGATGTTTGACAAAATCAAGGAATTATGTGCCAGTTATTACAAGTACAAACTCTAATGATCTTGTAGGTACAGAATAAAGTATTGGTGTAAGTCATTCTAGCAAGGAGACAAGATCTAGCCAAGACTACATATTAATGCCACTGTGGAAAGATGGTTCACTATTTGATTCTTCTTTAAAAAATGCTAGTAATGATGAACCACAACCTTCTAGTGATGCTGAAAAGAAGGATAATGAAGGTATATGTAAAGAAAGTGGAATTGTTGATTAAGAGAAGCCTGAAAACAGTACTCAAGGTGTTAATACTGTTGGGTCAAGTATTAATACTGAACCAGACATGTTTTCTTTGAAAGATAATGCTACAGCCACACATGCTGATTTCTTTGGTGATGAAACAGAAGTGAAATGAGCCACAGTGTACTACCAACCTATCTAGTTCCTTCTACTCTAAATACAAGAATCCATAAAGATCATTCACTTGATCATGTGATTGGTGATGTACAGTCTGGTGTACTGACAAGGAGAATGACAAAGACTACAAATGAACAAGGGTTTATTAGTGCTGTTTATGAAGGGAAAACTCATGAAGACCTTCATACTTGTCTGTTTGCTTGTTTCCTATCCCAGGAAGAGCCCAAAAAGGTAATCCAAGCATTAAAAGATCCAAGCTGGATAGAAGCTATGCAAGAAGAGCTTCTGCAGTTCAAGTTACAACAGGTTTGGACCTTGGTGGATTTACCACATGGCAAAAGAGCCATTGGTACTAAATGGGTGTACAGGAACAAGAAAGATGAAAGAGGTATTGTGATTAGAAACAAGGCAAGGCTGGTTGCACAGGGTTACACTCAAGAAGAGGGAATAGATTATGATGAGGTTTTTGCTCCAGTTGCTAGGATTGAAGCAATTAGGTTGTTCTTAGCCTATGCCTCATTCAAAGACTTTGTAGTATACCAGATGGATGTAAAGAGTGCATTTCTGTATGGCAAGATTGAAGAGGAAGTTTATGTCTATCAACCTCTAGGGTTTGAAGATCCAAAGTTCCCTGACAGAGTTTATAAGGTAGAAAAGGCATTATATGGTCTACATCAAGCTCTTAGAGCTTGGTATGAGACTTTATCTACCTATTTATTGGACAATGGATTTCAGAGAGGTCAGATAGATAAGACTTTGTTTATTAAAAGAGTCAAAAGTGATATTCTACTAGTTCAAGTATATGTTGATGATATCATTTTTGGATCTACTAAAAAGAAGTTATGCACTGAGTTTGAGACATTGATGCACAAGAAGTTCCAGATGAGTTCTATGGGTGAGTTAACTTTCTTCTTAGGACTACAAGTGATATAGAAAGATGATAGGATTTTCATCAGTCAAGACAAGTATGTGGATGAAATCTTGAAGAAGTTTGGGTTTTCAACTGTAAAGACAGCAAGTATACCTATGGAGACTTCAAAGCCATTGCTCAAGGATGCAGAAACTGCAGATGTTGATGTTCACTTATATAGTTCAATGATTGGATCATTAATGCACCTAACAGCTTTAAGGCCTGATATAATGTTTGTTGTATGTGCTTGTGCAAGATTCCAAGTCATACCTAAAGTTTCACATCTTCATGCTGTGAAAATAATCTGTAGATACTTGAAAGGTCAACCTACATTGGGCCTTTGGTATCCTAAGGACTCACCATTTGATTTGGAAGCTTATATTGACAGTGAATATGCTGGTGCAAGTTTAGACAGAAAATCCATAACAGGAGGTTGTCAATTTCTTGTAAGCAGATTGAATTCATGTCAATGCAAAAAGCAAACTGTAGTTGTCAACTCTACTACTGAAGCAAAATATGTGGTTGCTGCTAGTTGTTGTTGACAAGTCCTCTGGATTCAAAATCAAATGCTGGATTATGGATACAATTTCATGAATACCAAGATTTTCATTGACAATGAAAGCAACATCTGCATAGTTAAGAATCCAGTATTTTACTCAAAGACTAAGCACATTGAGATTAGGCATCACTTTATCAAAGATTCTAATGAGAAGAAGCTTATTCAGATGATAAAGATTCACACAGATCATAATGTTGTAGATTTGCTCACAAAAGCATTTGATGTTGGCAGATTTCAATATCTGATTGCAAGTATATGAATGCTTAACCTCTAAAGTATTGATTGAGGGGAGGTTAATTGTGTTAATATGCAGCGGATTATGCATAAATGATGCTTGAAATGGAATGAAAGTTGTTGGCCTAACTTACTACTGGTACATATAATTAGTACTGCTGTTATAATTAATACTATGAGCATTGAGAGAAAGCAAAAAACAGATAGAGAGAAAAAAGTAAGCTTAAAAGAATTGAGAGAAAGCAAAAACAGATAGAGAGAAAAAGTGAGCTTAAAAGAATGGAGAGAAAGCAAAAACAGATAGAGAGAAAAAGTGAGCTTAAAAGAATTGAGAGAAAATAAAAACAGACAGAGAGAATTATAAGCAAAAAGAAATGAGAGATGTATGATACAAAAACAGACAGAGAGAATTGAAAGCAAAAAAGAAATGAGATATGTAGTGAGAATAAAAACAGAAAGAGAGCTTGTGAGAATCAAAATTGTTGATGGGAATGCTTTTTGGAATGAAAATAAGGTTAAAACTGGTAACTCAAAAGTTAGTATTGCTGGGCATTACTTAGTACTGTTAGGCTAAACTTAGTACTGCTAGGCTACCGTTAGTGCTGTTTGGGAATAACAGATTTTTGTCAATTAAATATAGCCGTTTGAGATAATTCTGCCAATTACTTCACTTATAGGTTTCCCTATTCTGGATAATTCATAATCTTTCTTTAAATCACAAGATTTCTTCAAGATAAATTCAGTCGGTCCAATCAAAACCTCAAGTGCTATCTATATAATCTCAATTGACTTTGCCAAACACACATACTCTCATACACAATCATAACCCAGAACTCTAATAGAACTTTTCTCAATCAACAATGGCGAATTTGGAATTTTGTGAAACTCACAACATGGTCGCCTACTTGAAGAAACCAGAGGGAAGTGAAGGATTTCACCAAATAGTAGATTTTCCCAATGCTAGTCACATAAGGTATGCTCTTACAGAAAATCCCACTATCTATGTTTCTCTCATCAAACAGTTTTGGGAAACTGCTACTGCCAGAACATTTGATAATGGAGAAATTGAATTAACTGCTATAACATATGGCAAAGTTAAGATTGTTAGTGAGGCATCCATTAGAAGGCATCTTCAATTAGCAAATTCTGATGGTATTAGTTCTTTGACAACTAGTGAAATCTTTGAACAACTTTCCTTAATGGGGTATGTGTCAACTTTAGACAAATTAACCTTTCAAAAATGACACTTTTCCCCTCAATGGAGATTTCTCATTCATACCATTCTACATTGCCTAAGTCCTAAGAAAACCTCTTGGGAACAATTCAGTAGCAATATAGCAACTGCTATTATTTGCTTGGCCACTAATAGGAAATTTAATTTTTCTAAACTGATTTTTGATGGTATGGTGAAAAACTTGAATAGTAAACACAAATTTCTAATGTATCCAAGTTTTATTCAAGTGTTTTTGAACAAGCAAAAGAGACTGCTTAAACCTCACACTAGACTTTATATTGCTCCTACCCACACTCAAAAACTTTTTAGCAATATGAAGAGGGCTTCTAAGGGTTATACTGGGGAGAACATTCTATTGTTTCCTGAAATGATTGTTCAGGGCCCAGTTGTTCAGGGTGAAGGATCAACACACCTATTTGAGTCTCATCACACACCCACCAGTGCTCTATCAACCTCACAACCACTAATTTCAACAACCTCTAGGAGAACAAATAGACAGGAATCTATGGTTCCTCAGCCCAGATCTCCTACTCAGATCCCTGTAGCAGATGAGGCTGCTTCTACAGGTGTGGATGTCAGATATGGAGGGGCTACCACTATTATCATTGGCTTAGAAGTAGGACAGGGCAGTGGTAACATTGATAAGACCCTTACCATGTCCCAAGATTCACCTCTCCTAAGAGTTAACACACTTGGAAGTGATGAGGGCAGTATGACACTCCAAGAATTGATGGTTTTATGTACAACATTGTCAAAGAAGGTGGAGAGCTTGGAGACAGACTTGACGCAGACCAAGCTTACATATGATGCTGCTTATACTAAGCTTATCAAGAAGGTAAAGAAGTTGGAGAACAAAGTTAAGT
The DNA here is from genome assembly GCA_026074375.1 of Tanacetum coccineum. Classification (NCBI taxonomy): domain Eukaryota; kingdom Viridiplantae; phylum Streptophyta; class Magnoliopsida; order Asterales; family Asteraceae; genus Tanacetum; species Tanacetum coccineum. Next base: position 18,956 of record BQNB010051736.1, on the reverse strand, counting down.
CCAGCCAAGTTAGAAGAAGGGCCAGAATTATTGTTTCTGATGATGAAGATAATTTGGAGGATCCTTCCAAATAAGGGAGGAAGATAGCTGAAATTGATCAAGATCCACAACATGATGCAGAGATTCAGGGGAGGCATGAGCATGATATGGAATTTAATTTTGATCTTGATGCTGCTAAGGATGTTAGTACTGCTAAGAAGGATGTTAGTACTGCTAAGCCGGTTTCTACTACTGGTGCAGCAGTTACTACTGCTAGTGTTGATGTTAGTACTGCTAAAGACAAAGGTAAAGCTGAAATGGATGAATCTGAGTCTGAAACTACACAGACCAAGATAAAGCTGCAGCAAGAACAAGAAAGACTTGGTTATGAAGTAGTTGTTAGACTACAAGCTGAACTTGAGGAAGAAGAAAGGCAGAGGATTGCCAGGGTACATGAAGCAGCTAGTTCTTTCAATGTTAAAGAATAGGAAGACATACAAGCTAGAGTTGAAGCTGATGAAGAATTAGCACAGAAGTTACAAGCAGAGGAAAGAGAAATGTACACTGAAGCTGAACAAGTAAGAATGCTTGTAGAGCTTATCAATCAGAGAAAAAGATATTTTGCAGCACAAAGAGCTAAAGAAAGGAGGAATAAGCCACCCATACAGGCTCAACAGAGGACCTATATGTCTAATTATATCAAGCACATAGGAGGTTATACACTACAGCAGTTGAGAGGTTATTCTTTTGATGAGATCAAGAATTTGTTTGAAACAACAATGAGGAGAGTACATACTTTTGTTCCAATAGAGAGTAAAATTGAAAGGGTAATTTCTGAGTTAGCAGCTGAAGTTCAAAAAGAGATGCAGAAGAAGAACTTGATCAAGAAAGTTCAAAGAGACAAAAGATTGGTGAAAGCTCAGAACCAGGTGAAAAACCAAAAGATAAATGTAGTATATTAGATATCATAACACAAGCAAGAATGATTGGGTTGGCAAATTATCTAGAGAGAGAAAGTGAAGTATTTCTAGTGAGAGAAAAACCAAATGAAAGCGTTATGATAAAATGAACAACCAACCCCTTCCCATGGCTAGAAAGGGGTTTTTATACATGTGTTTGTGAGCTCTATGGGCTTGGGTATGGGCTTAACACTTGGGTAAAAGACCCGGCCCAATACCGAAAGTCATACGCTTACTTTCTAACTACGAGCTTTACTATACTCAATAATACACGGGGGTGACCGAGTCTTTTTCATCATCCTAACAATCTCCCCCTAAGGGGGGTCACCCCATAAAATACAATTTGAATAATAGCATTCTAGTTCTTCGACCTTTTGTCTGTAGCTCGTAGTCTTTGATTCTTATTTAATTTTATGTGCTCATATTATCTACATCTATGATGAATTAATTCTCGATGATAACTGTGGTACAAAAAGATCAGTTTCTACATGTATTCTTTTCATTTCCAAAACATCCTAATGATTCTTATAAGGAAACAAGTTTAATGAAATCTAAGCTATGGGTCCAAATATGTCTATTCCATAATTGTTAAGGAGGTCTAAGTTATGTTCCGCCGGTTTCGACCATTTTTCTGCAATGAACAAAAATGAGAGAGTGAGTGACTTTAGTGACCATTCAATATTAAATTAGATGTGTTTGTCCTACCTGATTAGGATCATCGACAAAATTAAAAGTTGAAAGTTGTTATAACTTGAATCTAAAAATCTATCTCAATCTGTTATAATGGATTAAAAGTCATGACCAATATCGACCATTTTTCTGTAGATGACAGAATGAGGGGTGAGTGACTTAGTGAGACACCAATATCCTATAGAGGAGTTGTGATTACATGATTCTATGTTATCATTATAAAGAAAGTTTTTGTCAAAATATTTCTGGAAAAAGTTCTCAAAATCTGTGATTGTGTCAAAATGACACTCTTTCACAAAAAAAGGTTTTAAGAATATGTATGATTTCTCTTTCACTTTTTCACAAAAAGTCTTGATTCAAAATCAAAAGAGAAAACTTCATCATTCTTGAAAGAATTATCATGTTCACAAAGAATTTCTGGTGGAGGACCATTTCTAAAAACAGAAAATAATAAAAAAAAGTAGTGAGCTAAATTCAATATACGCGAAAAAGCAAAATCAAAATGTGTGCTTCGAAAAAGAATTGCCAGAACACACACAAATGATAAATCAAAAGAACAATTTGAATAAAGTGTATGACATGTGCTAGAAAAAGCAAGAACGAGCACATGAGAAAAACTGATCAAAAATATGTTCAAAAAAAATTGCCAGAACATATAAAAACAGACATAGTGGAAAGAGACAAAAACGTCAAATAATTGTTTGTTAACTAACATCTTAATCTCATTCATTCAGTAATCATCATGGCACAACAACAACATGTAGCTGATGTTCATCCAGATGAACTGTGTCCCCCAAACAAACGATATGATCTCATCGATGCAAACAAGAAGGTTGATCTTAAACATGTGCAATGCCCACCCGAATGCAAAATACTAACGAATATTAATCAGAAATTTCCATTTCGATCAGTATTGCTGCTTCTTCTTCCTCTGTACCATATCTATATGGCAACAAGGTTCTGGCATACTTTTGTTAGGAAAACGATCAAAGTAAGGATCACGTTTATGCTTAACAAGAAAGAAGCTTTTCTCTACACTGGATGACTTCAGACAATCTATCCACGTCCCACAAGCAAATGCCAACAATCATGATAGTTTTGTGCCACCACCATCATTTTTAGACATGGTTCCATTTTATAAAGAACAATTGGGCTTTACAATGGAGCTGAAGACATCATCAAGCTTTAAGAAAACTGGTATTCTGCATCCATGGCAGATGTTATGCAAGATATTTTCCAAATGCTTGACAACACGTGTCACTGGATGGGATCAACCGCCATTGCAGATAATGCAAATGATGTATTGCTTTGTCAATAATATTCATGTGGATTATGCGGAGCTACTATAGGAAGGACTTCACTATTCTCTTCATCATCCAACATCTTTGATTCCTTATTTAAGATTTACAAAGATCATCATTAGTCATTTAATGACTAGTTTCCCTAAAATTTCAAGACGTGCTAGAGACAAGTATCACAACCTGAAAGATGATGATATAATGAAAGATATCTTTAATTCAGGAAGATACAAAGACAAAGTTGGAATGAAAATTCTAGATTGGATAATCTCAGAAGAGATGAATCACACAGAGCATTATCGGATGTATGCGGAGATGTTTGGGTTAGATGTTCCTCTAACTCAGTCACAACCGACTAAGTCTACCCAAGGAACGCATAGGACACCTAGTGCCCCTAGGTCACCTAACCCTAAAATGGATACAGCAGAGTCAAGTGCTCCAAAACGATTAACTGTGATTCATTTTTATCTTCCTGAAAGGAGATCCACACGTCTTACTCCACCAGCTCCAGTACCAACTGTTGATAAAACAGATTAAATGATTTTACAAGACACATTACAAGTAATCCTGCAGAGCAATAAAAGTCGAGAAAGAGAGAAGCGCAAGAGAAAATGTGGAACTGGTCAACAAGCACTTGGCGTCCGTGGAGATTGAAAAGATGGTGGAAGGACCATAGAATGTTATTAATGATAGTTTACTCCCTAGGAATGATGAACCAAATATTCTCAGCACTAGGTTAGAGACCAGGAGTGATAAGGAAAGTCCGGAGGTGGAGATTACTAATGATAAGGAAGTGGAGATTACTAATGATAAAGAGGTGGAGATTACTAATGATGAAGAGGTGGAATTTACTAATGTTGTCATACTTGTGAATGTTAATGAAGAGGAAGAAGAAATAACTAATGAAGTGTATGAATTAAAGCAAAGGGAGAAAGGAAAGATTTGTAGAGGAGTCCCTAGGAGTACACCCCCCCCCCACCCCCCCCCCCCCCCCCCCCCCCCTCCCCCACCCCATTTATTTTTTGCTTATTTTTTTCCCCACAACCAATTAGATCGTCCCTTATGGATTTTTTCCCCCCCCATACTGCTTCTGATCTCGTATCTTTCGATACTGCGAAACTCCAGGAATTGACGGTAACAGATATCAAAAACTACACCATCATCAAGTTTTACCCATACCACTATCTACCACAAATCGACATCTATCCAATATTCACAGCCAAACCTGCTCGAATTCAACGCTACAAGAAAATCTTTCAGAGTTACAGTGGACGTTATGGATATTTGTTTGAACATCTAAAAGTAGTTTTCTGTCAAGGAAAGTCATATTGTAAACTGAATGCTGATCATATCTCCAAGAAGTAATAGGTATGAAACATTACCACACTATGGTAAGAAACGCATATTAAGGAGCCCAGTTAAAAAGCAAGTTCCTTACAGGTTTGAGATCAAGTTCCAGTGTATTTGCGGAATGCGTTCAAGAAAGACAAAAAGACTAAAGAAGAGAAAGAACGGATGAATGCTAAGCTATTTTACAAGAGCGAGGGAATATACAGGCTTAAAATATCCACACAAATTCAGATGTCTTATTGATAATAACATTCCTTCTCAAGTTGATGCTCATAAGAAGTTATATGTCTAGACATATTCTTCATTCATCCCACTTACAATCACAAAACACCCTCTGAAGCCAGAACAACAATATCAACTGTATCTCTCTATGAAAGACGATCCTCATTTGCAGCAACAAGACATAGCAATATGGCTAGCACTTCAGATAAAGTTTGAGATATTTCAGGTACCACAAACTACATGTAGAACTTCTGCTGTTTGCCCAAGAGATCAGGATGATCCTCATGATGATGCTTATCCTGAGGGGGAGAATAGTGCAAAGCGGCAGAAGACATCTGAGTATGAAGCATATATGTCTGTAGAATCATCGTCTAGATAGGTCAATGAAAATGAACAAGGTCTATCAACTTCAGGAAATCAAGAGCAAGAAGACGATTATGATTTTTGGACTGAGTCCTATAAGCTCAATGATGATGAAATCCAACGAAGCAAATGTCATACAGATATTTATGGAAGAATTATCACTGACAATTGATGAAAGCAAAATTAAAGAAAATGGCTTGATGTGTTGTTGAGACAAAGATGTTCTTCAGAGAAGATTATAATAACAACATTGATCAGAAGAAGAATATCCTAAAAATGACATTGTTTGGAAAGTAGAAAGTGAAATTCATTGAAATCTGTCTTCTGCATTTCCACAGAAAGACCACACCTCTAGTTTTTAAAGCTTCAAGAGATCCTGAAATGCACCAGCATATCCTTATAATCAAACCTTATTGTATCTAAAAACAGGAAGTTCAGTCCTGAGAAGAACTATTGTCACTTCACAAGTGTCCTGTAATAATCTTTTAATGATGATGATAACAAAGAACAAACTTCAGAGAGGTGAATAAGTGTTTTAAGAATTTGAATCCTTATGCTCGATAAACTGTGAGATGAACCATTAGAAAGATCCTCATGCAAAGATCTTCTACATCAGGAAACCAAAAAAGCGCCTGGAAAACCAAAGGAATGATTTATACGAACTCAAAGATCAATTCACGTTATCAAGATGTACTGTAATTGGGTCCAGAGAACATGCAAGTTGTATCATAGAGATAGTTGCAAGAAGAACTAAGAGTGCATAGTGTCGTTTTTTTTTTTTATTACCGAGCCTGGATACAAGAATCTCAATACGAATATATAGAGGACATTAATTGCTAATTACGAATGGCAAGGTACCTGATTATGATGCAAAACAGAAGTGTGCTAAGGTCATTACCAGTATCATATAGAATTTTAAGTGATATTGGAAAGAGTGCATGATTTTCAACTTGGAATTGGAAAGTTATCAATAGAAAGTTTCATCTCACTAACACAAAATATCTTTCCCAGGAATTGAAAAGCACAAAATGTTCTCCCATCATCATATGACCCGTGCATGGAATCAAATAACACAAATACAAGAAAGAAAAGAGGGTGATAGGAGAACATTCAGAGATTCATCAGTTTTGTAATTGAACACTAAACAAGTATAAAAGAGATTAAAGAGTTACAATAATGATGTTAAGTATGGATATATTCAAAGAGATCTCACCAATGATGAAGTTGAGTATCTAAAATTGTTTGAAGAAGAGATTGAAGTAAGATTGAAGTATCGTAATCAGATGAGAAGATGGGAGATGTATGTGAATGGAAGACCACTTGGACCACGAAGATAACGCCCAAAATAATCGACCCTTAGGGGGAGATTGTTAGGTTCATAAAAAAGTGTCATTATGTGGTTTAATTATTTAGTCATTAGTCTTTATTTTGTTTAGAATAAAGTAGTTTTTTAATAAGGTAATTTAATGGCTAAAGAGTAAGAAATAGCATAATTACCAAAATAGGGACTAGAAGTGAAACATTAGAAAAATAAAGGAAGGGAAGCCTCCTTCCTTCTCCTATAAATACCCTTTCTAATCACCAATAGAAAATTCCTTTTTCCCTCCATTTTAACTAACATTAGAAAATTTAAATAATTGCCACCTACTACATTCCTCTAACATTCCTGGTTGAATATGTATGATTCAAGATAAATAAGACACTAACATCAGTCTACTGGCTACTCTAACGAGACTTGTTCGAGCATGCATGTCTATTCCGTCATTACGGCCATGTATGCATGTCTTAGGGGCTGCTTGTTGGATGATGACTTTCGTGAAATTAAAGCTCCATACCCATTATCACTTCCTTTAAATCCTAACCGCTGGTATACACAAAAACAGGGATGTGACGATGTATGTGTCATATTCCTTCATATGGCCGAAGTATGTACAAATACATCTTGCTGTTGGTGTGGTAGTACTTATGGTGAAAGACTGTTGAATGATCAACCCTAAGACTTGTTAACCTAATTTATCTTTTGACTTGTTATTCCTCAGCTTTAGCGGTGGAGATGTGTATCCTTCCCAAGCCTATGATACGAAACTAATCATGACCGAGCAATTGAGCGTACTACTTATATGTTGTACCCTAGATTAGTTATAGTAGATCTGAGTGTATCATTTCCAATATTCGTGAGGCGCTTGTCATGTACAGGTGATTAGGACAAAACAATGCTTAAACGAAAAATCCTCAACTTCGGTTGGGACACATTTTTATAAATTTAAAACTTTTTCTAAAGTCTACTTGAGGACAAGTAGGATTCAAGTGGGAGGATATTTGATGACATCAAATAACGTCACTTTATTATATTATTTATCCCATATGTTTTGCCCACTTTTATATAATTATTGCATTATTTGGTACTTAATTGCTTCAAAGTTGATAAATGCAGTAATTTAGGAGTGTTTTGTCAAGACCAGCTAAAAGGCGCATAATTTGGAGCTAAAACGAAGATATTTGAAGATTGTTGAAATTTCACCAATACGCTGTATCTAACTAAAGAGATACGGCGTATCTGCACCAAGACTTCACAAGAAAACGCGTTTGACCAATTCCTAATACAGCGTATTCACTCTGTCTACGTATGTCGTATTCATGAAGATAACTATTCAAAGATACAGTAAATCAAGTAAATTAGGAATGATATCAAAGATTTATTATGAACGTAGTGTGCACTCCAATGAATCCAGCCCAATACGCCGTATCGACCTTGCTGGATATGGCGTATCGAGTCTTTTTCAGACTCTATAAATAGAAGACTCAAAAACATGTTTTCAGTGTGCAATATCATATTCTTTATACCAAACTCACTAAAGATGAATTTTAGAAGAGAAGATCAGCCACCAAGGTCAAGCATTGATCACGAATCCATAGAAGACATCGTGTAATTTTTACTCTCTTAATTGTTCGATTTTCAGTTGTTTGATTACGCTTGTATATTTACAATGGTTGTAGGCTAATACCCTCGGGGATTAGCCATCTTAATGAAAGTTTAATGTTTGGTTTGTTTTAAAAATCGATTTCTTAATTTATGGTTTATTGTTTAATTATGTTTAACACCTCATACTTGTTTATGTGTTTGAATATGCGACCTATCATTCAACTGAATCTAGGGATACAAACCAAGTAATCTAGATACCGGGATAGCTCTCCATATCGTGTTTCATATGTCTGGACCAATAGGATCACAAATAACGTTCTGTCTTTGTCTTTGAATTATGAGCTTAGTTGGACCGGTAGGTGACCCGTTTATGTTTCAGCAATCATGCTCTTAATTTACTGATAAAGATTGGAATAGTGGACTACCAGTATATAAAACACCATCAAACAATAAGTGGGTAAAGTCCCGTTGGGCTAGGGTTTTAACAGGATCACCACTGCTTTAATTCTCTAAGATAGATTATAATTAAACTAAAGGATGCTTTATGCGGATGCGTTTAATTGTGACATGATTAATCGTGTCTAGGTCTTAGGATGATGTCTCGCCTAAGTCTTAAGAATGATATGCCGCTTCGAGATAAGTAAATCATTGCACTAAAACAAACAAACCAGCATTGAACCGGATTTAATATGGCTAATACAGTTTTCTATCATTTGGCTTGTACCGCTTTTCTATCTTCTAATTTTCTTATTTTGTGTTTATTATGTATTGAATTGGTATTTGTTTCCAACAAACCTGTGCCAGTCTCTCAGGCTGAAAACCCCCATATCATTAGACAACGTACATAGCATAGGTTTAACCGGTAAATAAACTAATTAAATTACTGATAGAATATAGGATTAATTTTCCACTCTTATCGCGAACTCCATCTTGACCGGGTACACTACTCGTTAAAGTGTTGTTTTAGGTTTGTCGGCTAAATATAAATTTAAAACTTGATAGTCAAATAATTAACCCTACACGACAGCACATCAAGTTTTTGGCGCCGTTGCCGGGGAGTGAAATAATTAAACCTTATTTTTATCAGTATTTCGAACCTTTAATTAAATTAATTTAGTGTAATTTAATTATTTAAATTCTGTTTGTATTTATTCGTTTTGTGTGTTTAAATTTTATGTTTAAATTCTCGCATTTAATTGTTTTTGAATAGTATTATGTTTTGACTGATCACCTGATACGCCGTATCCACCAATTGGATACGATGTATCAAACCTTCTGATCAGGACATCGTATTGAGTTTCACGGTCTAAACGGCGTATCTGTTTTCTAAACAATACGGCGTATTCTGTGAACTCTATACGGCGTACTGACATTCAAAATACCTATACGGCATATTCAGGCCAATTGAATACGGCGTATTTGTCATCTGATACAGTAACAGTAGTAAAAATCCATTTGTTTCGAATCTACATTTGACTCTCATGAGGACATATCCTACTGATTTATTGTCATTTGTTTCAGGTAGTGCATGACAAGAAGTTCTACAAGGGAACTGCTCTCGCCTTTTGAAAACCCAGAACAAAAATTTCGTTCAAAGAGGAGGCTTTTCGATACACCAAGTCTAGTAGAGTCGAATTCACCGGAGTTCGATCACAATTTTGACATCCTAGAACAATCAGAGGAAGAAGTAAGAGAAACAATGACAGAAACAATGGAACAATATATGAGCAAAACCCGAGAAAATTACGGGTCGGGCGTTACTAGGCCCACGATCAACCAAGACACCCCCTTTGAATTGAAGGGGCAATTTCTCAAGGAACTTCGTGATAATACTTTCAGTGGCTCGGAACACGAAGATGCAAACGAGCACATCGAAAAGGTTCTAGAGATTGTTGACTTATTTCACATCCCAAAAGTAACTCAAGATCAAATCATGCTTCGAGCCTTTCCTGTATCCCTCACTGGAGCTGCAAGTAGATGGCTAAGGAACCAGCCATCAGGATCAATTACAACCTGGGAGGTTCTCAAAACTAAATTTCTGAACAAATATTGTCCACCTGCCCGTACCGCAAAGAAAATGGAGGAAATCAACAACTTCCAGCAGGAACCCGATGAAAGCCTTTTCCGTGCATGGGAAAGATTTAAAGAGTTGCTGATGAAGTGTCCTCAACATTATTTGACCGATATGCAGGAAGTCATATTGTTTTACAATGGGCTTGATGTTCCAACTCAATAAATCTTGGACTCACAGGGTGTCATACCTTCCAAAACTGCTGCTGATGCTAAAATAGCCATCCAAGAAATGGCTGAGTACTCTCAGAAATGGCACAATGGAACATCATCAAGGACCAAAAGTACTGAAACTTATGACGGGCTTGCTGCTATCTAAGCCCAACTCAACAATCTTGGACGAGAAATAAAGAAAGTAAATGAGAAAGTGTAAGCTGTTCAGGTCGGATGCGAACTATGCAAGGGACCACACTATACAAAGGATTGTCCACAAAAGGAAGAAGGGAAAACTTTAGAATAAGCTTATTATACACAGTTTAGTGAACCCTATCAACTTGGAGGACAATATAGAGCAGCAAGGCCGGGATTCTACCAATAAAACAATGAAAACTCTTTGTATCCTGATCGAAGACCAAGCCTGGAAGAATCACTGACCAAATATATGGCAGAATTAGCTAAAAGTCATGAAGAAAACTCGAACATAATCAAAGAGATCTGAGCTTCCACTGATGCAGCAATAAGAAACCAAGGAGCTTCGATTAAAACCTTAGAAATACAAATCGGTCAGATGAGCCAGGTCTTACAAGAGAGAGGATTTGGAAGCTTGCCCAGCTCTACGAAAACAAACCCTCGAGACCAAGTTAAATCGATCTCAACTGCTAAAGCTGATTTTTCTAGGATACGCTGTATTGGATGTGGTCCATATGCCGTATCGGCCACACAACACAGGAGCATATTATCTGAAACAGTCCCTTTTCTAAATCGACTGCAAAACTTCAGCTGTGATGATTGGATAGAAGCACAAGATGTGAAGATTCTGGATGCTTATGATCACACCTTGCCTCCAAAAGAAAAAGACCCAGGAGCTTTACTTTACCTTGTTTTATTTTTAATATTTGTTTCGATAAAGCTCTTGTTGACCTAGGAGCAAGTGTGAGCGTTATGCCATTTTCTACCTACACCAACCTTGGTCTAGGAATTTTATCTCACACTAGGTTAACCATCGAACTAGCTGACCGAACCAATAAACAACCAAGGGGTATTGCCAAAAATGTGCTAGTAAGGATAGGCAAATTTATTTTCCTTATAGACTTTATCATCTTGGACATACCCGAGGATGACGATGTCCCTTTAATCCTCGGACGACCATTCTTGTCAACTGCCCATTCCAAGATTGATGTCGAGGAAGAAAAACTTGTTTTTAAAAGTGTTAAATCCGCCACTAACATAATAAAAAGGGTCTTTGTGATAAAAAGTCTTGATTTAGAAACAAAGCTTATAGGAGAGGGTGATGAATCATTCGGCCCAACTTATGGTAATTACATAGAATTAAATGATTTAGATACACCTTTAAAAACTAAAACAGGTCAAGATTTTGAGCCGACTTTTGTTAAAATCAACTCTTATAAAATGAAATTTTCTTGTGTAATCGGGTATAAGTATGTTAACGCTGACCTCCTCCCTTCCATGCCCATTAACTTAATGATCAAAAGCTTTTATTATTCCATAATTAAGGAAAAGGATGAAAGGAAGAGCCATGCTGGTACTTTAATAGACATACCTGTTTTCGTCAAAAAAATTTCTATTATTTCAGGTTTTACCATCATTGATGATGATGAGATGGCAAAAGACGTTGTACTCGGCATGAAATTTTGCAAGAAGTACGCATCATGCCAAATGATTATGAAGAAATTCGCTCTCGGGGACAAGTGCGAGCGAATTATGGAGGATGAATCAAGAAGAGAAGAAGGAAAAAAGGTTGAACTTAGACAACCTTGTCATTTTAATTACTTGTCGCATTTTTAATTATTTGTTGCACGAGTCTGTCTTTCCAGACACTCTATATGGCGTATCGAACCCCTTTGGATATGGCATATAGACGTGTCTGGACGTTATCAGTTTTTAAAACTCAGTATTTAATTTCTAGTAATTTAATTGTTTTTACAGGAACCATATGGCGTATCCTAGGGTTTGGGATACGACGTATTAATCCCTGTACAATTGTGTGTTTAATTGTTTTCTTGTACCATTGTAGCGAGATACAAATTACACTCGTCTTCTAATCTTTTATGCAGGACCTTGCTGAAACTATGATATGGTATAATCTGAAAAAAGACATGTGTTGAACTTATCCGGGCATTCTGAAGCCCTAGTCAACACACTTTTTGCTCAAGAACTCATCTTGGAGAAT
>BQNB010051735.1:0-40831 GCA_026074375.1 Tanacetum coccineum | reverse complement strand
CAGATTATACAAAATGAAAAAAAAGCTCTACATTTAGGATTTTGACCTCTTCATAACACAAAGCCATGAAACAGGAACTCACTATAGGTGCCAAAATGATAGACCTCTTTATTATTCCAAAATCTTTTCATAGATTCAATAAGTTACAATTTTCGGATAAAAGGTTTCTTGTTGACCTTAAATGGTTTATAATTGAGCCGACTTAGGAATGGGCTAGGAGGTTACAAGATAAGTAACTCTCCCACATTGACGTGACTTCCCCCACATTTCTATTATTAGGTTGTCCTATTGAACCTAGATCTTGGGATCTCCAGTCAGCTAGGTTGGGTTTTCCTTCATAGAAACTCATTCCTTCAAGGGCTTTAGTCCCATTCCTTTAGACGACTTACTAACTAACTCTCTGCTTAAGCCTTTTGTAAACGGATCCGCGATGTTATCCTTTGACGCCACATAGTCAATTGAGATAACTCCAGTTGAGAGTAGTTGTCGTATCGAGTTATGTCGACGACGGATATGTCTGGATTTTCCATTATACATTGTACTTTTTGCTATGAGCTCTGCCCATGGCCGATTTACTATCACAATGTATACTAATGGCCGTTACCGGTTTAGGCCACCTTGGTATGTCCTCTACGAATTGACGTAGCCATTCCGCCTCTTCTCCGCATTTATCTAGCGCGATAAATTCTGATTCCATCGTGGACTTAGCTATAACAGTTTGCTTGGAAGACTTCCAAGATATAGCGGCCCCTCCTAGTGTAAACACATATCCACTAGTCGATCTAGAATCCTTTATGTCAGATATCCAATTTGCATCACTGTATCCCTCGATAACAGCAGGATGTCTGTCATAATGCAGTCCATAATCACGACTGTATCTCAAATAATGAAGTACCCTCGTTATAGCTTTCCAATGTGCATAACTTGGATTACTCGTATACCTACTTAGCCTACTAACTGCATATGCTAAGTCAGGTCGGGTACCTGTCATCAAGTACATTAACATGCCAATAATCCTTGAATACTCTAATTGGGCAACACCTAAGCCTCTATTTTTAGATAGATGCATACTGGTGTCAATTGGAGTTCTAGCTTGGCCGGAATCCCCCGCATTATGAGTATTAAGAATTTTGTCCACGTAATGTGCTTGACTTAACACAAGTCCATTATGAGTTCGTATGATCTTTATTCCAAGGATCACATCAGCCAAACCCATATCCTTCATGTCAAATTTTGATTTTAACATGACTTTAGTAGATTTGATCATCTTGTCGTTGCTGCCAACGATAAGCATATCATCAACATACAAGCACAAAATTACATATCCACTACTTGTGTCCTTCACATAAACACACTTGCCGCATTCATTAATTTTGAATCCACTCTCTAACATGGTGTGGTCAAATTTTTGAATCCACTCTCCGTTTAGAAATGCCGTTTTCAAATCCATTTGGTGAACTTCCAAATTTCATAATGCGGCAATAACAAGTATCATTCTAATCGAGGTTATTCGCGTAACGGGCGAATAAGTATTAAAGTAGTCTAGACCTTCACGTTGTCTATATCCTTTGATTACCAACCTTGCTTTATATTTGTCAATGGTGCCATCAGCTTTCATCTTCTTCTTGAAGATCCATTTATAGCCTAGTGGTTTACAACCAGGAGGTAAATCCACGCGCTCCCGCATATGGTTTTGTAAAATAGACTCTATTTCACTTTTGATGGCTTCTCTCCATTGTTGCCCTTCCGAGGAAGTTACCGCTTCTCGGTAAGACGTGGGTTCATTTTCTACCATAAAAGAAACAAAATCGGGTCCAAACGATTTCTCGTTTCATGCCCTTTTGTTCTTCTTGGTTCAACTTCTTCTTCCTCGGTTTGATTTTGTCTCTCATCTTGGAGATCATTATCATCTCGTTGTCTCTTATCTTGGACAACTTCATCATCTAATCTGGCCGAGCTTCCAGTTTCTTTTGATAAACAAGAAAATATGTGTTCAAAGAAAGAAGCATTCCTTGATTCCATTACTGTATTCTTTTGTATATCCGGATTTTTTGATTCATGTACAATGAAACGATAAGCACTGCTGTTCTTAGCATATCCAATGAATATACAATCCACAGATTTAGGTCTAATCTTTTGGGCCTTGGGAGTTGGCACAGCTACCTTAGCTAAACAGCCCCACACTCGTAAGTACTGATATGATGGTTTTCGTCCCATCCATAATTCATAAGGGGTCTCTTCTTTATCCTTACGAGGTATCTTATTTAAAAGATAAGTAGCCGTCAGAATGGCTTCCCCCCACATGTCCTGGCTCATACCAGAACTAATCAACATGGCAGTAACCATTTCTTTCAAGGTACGGTTCTTCCTTTCGGCAATACCGTTTTGCTGAGGTGAATAAGGAGCAGTGAACTCGTGTCTTATTCCATGTTTCGCACAAAGCTCGGCGAATGCTCTCTATAACTGAGTTAATACCGAAGATTGCACTCTCCATATACAATGATCCCCATATCCATATAATTACGCACTTTCCCAACCCCCCAACACACCCTGCTTCTCACCACTCTCTACTCCTCCCTTGCGGCCTACCCCACCATTAGCGACGTTCCGGACACAGCCCTTTACCACTATTAAGCTATAACAGCTACCACACTCGTACCAGTACTGATATATAGTTTTACGCCTCCACACATCTCCAACTACTTTAGATTGTCATACAGGGGTCACCTTTATTCTACTACTCTACGCTCTAGTATCTTATTTTAAAGATACAAGTAGCCGCGAGTCAGACATGGCCTTCCACCACATGTCATGCTCATACCGTAGAAACTAATTCAACATGGCAGTGAACCACTTTCTTTAAGGTACGGTTCTTTTCTTATATCGAGAGCAATATATTGTGGTCTTATTTTAAGTTTATACACATAAATTTGAAATGGATGAACACAAATTCACCTACGATATGATTTGAATCCAACACTTGGATTCCTGTTATATGTTGAATCTCAATCTTATTTCATATAGAACAATCTTGTCTATATCACTTACTCTCAAGTAGTGTTACATAAGCAATATATTTGTACTACCATCAACAAATATGATGACAGTTTACTCGCTATTCGCTACCTAGTAGGTTTCTATTCAATTCACATAAAAACCATGTTGAATCTTATCAAGGTTTCGGTGTTTACTATTAGTTTCAATCCGAGATTAATAAACAATCTTGTCAATTTGGCTTCAACATAAGTTTTTAATTTGTAGTCCGTTTCAATACAAAAATGGGCATCCAATTTGGTTTAATTAGGCAACATATTAAGTTATAATTTAAAATATGTCTGAGTCAGCCATATGCCATTGTTTAATGATATCAAAATTAGTTAAATTCACACTCATTTTATTGAAAATGACCATAGATAATATGTTTAGCCTTAAACATTTAAGGGTAACCCCATATAGACTCAAGTATGTTATTCGTAAACTCAATTTTGATTCAACACACAGATGAAATCAAATTTCTATAAGTCAAACCATCCGGACACAAGATTACTACGAACCTCCGGCACGTACAACGCATTGGTTAACTTAGACTCTTTTCCAGATGTGAATCACATCTTCTTTTCCCTTGATATTAGCAGTTGGAGAGTTGCCTAAATTTAATCTCTCCATTCTCAGCTGCATTGAAAGAGATAATCAAACTCTTATCACCATATGCATGATAATCAAACTCTTATCACCATATGTATGACATGATACCGAAGTGCTAATTCACCATTACCTAAGGTCAGATTCCCTCATGGCCTTAGTTTTTATGTCATTCAGACCATATAACGCATAGTTATGGCACATAAGGTTTCTAAATGCTTCAAAGCATCTACCGTACACGTAACTCGAGTATCGGTCTCCCTTTTAACAAGTTCGGGAGCAGATCCTTTAATGTCACTCATGACATTCCAAATATATTGTTAATACAAGGTCCCATGATTAGTTTAAAACTAATTTGGTACTATTAACAACGTGCTTAATCACATAGTGTTTCTTAACAAAACCGATTTTAATTGACTTTTTTTTAAAACACTAATGTTTTGTAAGATCTGTTATATAAAACCACTTTAAAGGAAGTCTTTCGACTAAACAATTAAACAATATCGCCTATTACATAATGTTTTTAACAAAAAAAACGCATATGTAATATGATGTTGTCAATTTTCATTAAGAAGATCTTAATAGATATGTTTCACATGATCTATTTCTACAATGAAACTTAACAAGGTTTCAGTAGATCCACTATTCTAAAGAAACTCAACAAGGTTTCTATAGAACTTTGTACCAACATCCTCTTTTTTGTACTTGCGTTCCAATGACTCTCATAATTCTTTGGCAGTCGTGGTCTTGCAGTACACGTTGTACAAAGAGTCCACCAGACCATTCAGAACATAGTTGTGACACAAGAAGTCAGAATGTTTCCATGCTTCCACAGCTTGCACAGCCTGTGCATTAGAAAGTTTACCTTCTTTAGGAGGTTCCACCTGAGGTGCAGTCTCATTTGTTACCACCTCTTAAATTTCTGCCCATTGAATTTTTTTGGTTTTTCCGCATGATTACCAACTATGTTGGTAACCGGCGCACCAGTTACGTTCACAGGAGTAGTCATAATCGTGTTTGATGATAAAAAAATAAAATTCTTCGATATTCATCAACTTTTATAAATAAACTATTTTGATTTGGAGGCCCAAAAATTATGTATGATAAATGGTTTGAAAGCTAAGGATATGTACTTTTAAATGCCAAAAACGATGTGTAACGACCCAAACCCGCTCCGGAGAGTAGGCCGAAACGTCATAATCATGGTGTCATATCAAAGCATAATAAAGGCATAAAGTCATAAATGATAACATAGAACAAAGTGGAAAGCCGGAATCAAACATCGGCTCCCGATTATGAGATCAACATGAATAACGTAAAAGAAGTCTAAAGGACTAAAACATGTGTCCAAGATAGTAAAGCACATCAAAGTGTCTGCGATAAAAAGAAAGGAAGCTAAATGGTCTCTTCCTAAGCACACACTCTCTCAAGCCCAATCTCCCTCTAGATACCTGCCGTATAAGAAAGAGAAAGAAATACGGCTGAGCATAACGCTTAGTGAACGGATATAATAACAATGTAAGTAATAAGTATGAATCCTGGATAATAAATATAAAGCAGCGGAAAGATCATGAGTGTCATGAGGAAACCTGGAGAATACGTCATGAATGAAATAGACAATAAACATGTAAAACATGGTAACGTGAAGTCAAAGATGTCATGAGATATCATTTATAAACATAAATAATAAGGAATGCCCACGAGCTCATATAATCATACATGTCATAATAATAATGTCGTGAATACATGCATATAATAGAGGGGCTGCCTCAACATGTAATAGAGGGGTACCTTCTTATAAATTATATAGGTTAAAGGGGGGGGGGGGAAAAGGGGGTGGGGGAATTTCCTAGTCCAAGTTATGGGATGTTTGTAGAGCACACACCAACCAATCACCATGAACGTTATAACATGTAAACTAGGATTGCACCATACGCCCATGAATTAAATAATTGGCCAAACCATGAAATATAATCTGGTAACATGAAAAGGGCGCGCGTGAAATCACTCTCAAAGCGGAAAGAGTCATGACACAGGTGCTCATGTGTCACGGTCATGTGGATACCTCCATGCACTAGTGGTAAGTCTTGTAAATCATGGTTCATGCAGTTATATAGCTTTCGGGATAATAGGATAAGTCCATGAAATCAAACATGTAAATGATCATGGCAAAAGACATAAAATAGGAAGCATAGCAGTTCTGGGATGTCTCGGAATAAAAGAATGTCCTTACTAAAAGGACGGAATATCCGTACCTTATGTCCAGCAGTAACGGAAAGAGATGGATAAGAAGATGGAAGCTACTCCTGCTTAATGCGATCTACATGTTAAAGGACATATATAAGTTACTTGTTCATGATTAAGGTTACTTTCCATTTTTAGTAACTTTCTATTTTTAGTAACTTTCTATAATTAGCATGATTCCTTGATTAGTACGTTCCATGATTAACATATTCC
The DNA here is from genome assembly GCA_026074375.1 of Tanacetum coccineum. Lineage (NCBI taxonomy): Eukaryota > Viridiplantae > Streptophyta > Magnoliopsida > Asterales > Asteraceae > Tanacetum > Tanacetum coccineum. The sequence goes on along the minus strand of BQNB010051735.1, from coordinate 34,732 downwards.
ATGATTAGTATGTTTCATGATTAGTATTCTTGTTATATTGGGTACTTTCCAAAAATAGCAGCTTCTAATTATAGTAAGTTTCCAAAAATAGACTTTCCTTAATTAACTTTCCATAAATGATAACTTTCCTGATTTAATAAGTTCCATAATTAAACTTCCCAAAAATAGACTTTCTAAAAATAGCAGGTTTCTATAAATAGCAGGTTTCTATAAATAGCAGGTTTCTATAAATAGCAGGTTTCCATAAATAACATGTTTCTATAATTAGCAGGTTTCTATAAATAGTAAGTTTCCATAAATAGCATGTTTCTATTTCTGTATTTACCATCCAAATCCTTGATCTTACATAATTTACGTAATTAGTCCTTTTAGTTATTAATTTAATTAAACATGATCTTTAATTATCCATTTTTGCAAAACAAGCCCTTATAATATCAAATATGGTATTTTCATACTTAATACTTTAATTACTGATCATACCTTGTACTTTTCATAATTTACACTTTTAGTCCCTCAGTTTTAAATACAATTCGAATTATATATATATTATATATAATTAATCCGTGTTTTTAAACCCATATCAATTATAAAAATGTACAATTTATACCCTTCCACTTATTTTTTCTCAGAATCTATACATTATATTAAAATGCCATAATCAGCCCACCAAGTTTCAGAAATTACAAAACCCCCTGTATACTTTTAAAACACAAAATCGGTAACCAATAATTGCACAAAACCCTACTTAAATTTCACCCAATAATTAATAATCTTTTATAATTCATTAGCATGCATTGGACTGGGCAAAAATTTAAAAACCCTAACATCTAATTCGTTTTCAATTTATTTATTTTCATTTCCTTTCATAATCAAAATCGGGCAAGAAGTGAAAATTCACAATAATTATTAAATCTTTTATACAATTTTTTAACAATTTATCTGGTTTCATACATGATATATACAAGTCATAAAAATTATAAAATCGAAGGTATAAATTTATTTAGAGCCGAATACAATTCTTGCAATTATTTAGGGTTTAGATCATGTTTAAGCTTAATAAATCAAAATAACATGCATGGTAATTTTTCTCATGAACATATCAGATCTATATAATGTAAAATGAGTTATAAAAATACCTTGAGTAATTATGGATGATTTTATGAATTATTGAGTTCGGCTAGGACTTTCGAATTCAAAAGAACACCATAAATCGAATCAAGCTTCAAACCAATGAACCAATAATTTTCTTAGCTCCCTTGTACTCCCAAGAACCCTATAAAATTCGTTTCTTGCCTTGAAAAAATATGGTGCCGCCACTTTAATTGTTTAGGGTTTTTGGAAATGGTTTTTAAGATATTTACAAATGAAAATTATATATAAAAAGATATATAAAAGAAAGTGCCGTGATTTTTGGGTATTCAAGGGGATAAAATCAGATTTAATTTTGCCGAAAAATATTCTATAATTTCCTTATTTTATTTTTATATTTAATTGTATAATATAAGTAATTAACTTATAATAATTTCGGCAAAATGCATGGAATTTTCAACTTACTAATTTTAATTTACTGATCATAACTGTGAACTTTTTCATATTTACTACTTGACCAAAAGCCTAACCAAGAATTCATAATGACGCAAACGTTGCGAAAGAGCAGTCTGGAAATGTTCCTGCTCTTTCACATCGGCAAACTGATGGTAACCCAATCGTAAATCAATCTTGGAAAAATGTTTAGCGCCCATTAATCTAGAACAATAAAAATCATCGAAACAGTAAAGGGGATAACGAATACGAAATGTGATCTTGTTCAATTCACGGTAGTCGATACATACTCTCATGCTACCGGTCCTTCTTCCATAACTAAACAGAACCAGTGCACCCTATGCTATTAACACTCGGAGCGAATATAACCTCGCTTCCAACAATTCCTGTAATTGGTCTTTCAAAAACTCTTTTTAACTCAATCGGTAGCCTATGCGATAAGAGAGCCTTTGGAGATTGGCTCAGCACCGTAATAAGCTCAATGTTAAACTCAACCATCGCGAATAGGAGGTATTCCTGAAGTTCCTCCAGATACTCTGAAATTCGGAAACAATCTCTGATCATGAAAATAGAAGAAACGATAGATAAGTCGTGTCATGAATGGTAGCCAGAAAACATTCACAGCCCATGCATTAATTAAGGTACGGGCTTTTAAAGACGGAAATGATCTTCATAATGTTTTCCCAGATAATGAACCATGATAAATAAATGTTCAGGATCAAGAATTATCGCCGAATATAACACGACGGGAATGAATAGTCAACGTAGCACGGTGTGCTGCTAACCAGTCAATACCCAGAATTATGCAAATTCACACATTTCCAAGGGAATTGCATTTACTGAACGAATCATGTCCTAAAACTAAAGAGAAGAACTCTATATACATGAGTAAACACGTTGCGGAGTCCTTTCATGGCTTAGATATACATAATAACATGGATGCAAGTAATATAGGTGTCATAGTAAAAACCATGAGGAAACTTCGTAGATATCAGCAGAATTTGTCGCACTCCGTATCAAATAAAACAAACACAGCACGTCCGAATAAAAAGTAATGCCACCAGTGATGGGTAACATGAAGGTAATTGCAGCCAGATCCTGATAAATGCAAAGGCATGGCCTATGCGTCTGGCTCTGTCCAGCATGACCAGACGAACTAGCACAGTGTTCTTCCTGTCAGTCCCCGCTGACAAGATAGCCTGGGCCACACTTTGAAGCAAGTAACTGGAGCATCACTACCGACACTCTCCTGGGTAGATTACGTCCACATTTGTTGCAAACAGGGTGAGTATAACCCACAGAGGTACCCTGGACCTGCAGGGAACCAGAATCAAAGATAGATATAGAGACATGAACTTCGAGACATAAAGAGAATAAACTTGTTATTTCAAATGATTTACCCGAGTGGAAGGAATCAGATGGTATTGCCAGGCCTCTGTTCCTGACTAGCACCAAAATCCTGTTGTTGTCATGATAGTGGTTGTTGTTGTTATTGTTATTACGGTAGTTACTACCACCGCTCTGTCTGTCAGATCCCTGCCTGTCGGATCTCTGTCGGTCATCACTCTGACCGTGACTCTTGTGACTACCCTGCGGCCTTCAAGGGTGATAACGTCGAGACCACTCTTGTGCCATGAAGAATAATTGGTGGCTCACATGAATATACCAGGATAAGTATGATAAAACAATGGAATAAAGGTCTCACATATTCGATTACAAAAATTTTACCTCTGTCTGAACATTCGGACCCAATCATAGTCCATCCCTGTCACAAGGTTTTCTAAGTTGCGTGCAGCATCCGCAACCTGAGCAACATCCGTAAACTGTAAAACACAATGACATGGTCAATGATTGACTTAGAAGACCACCAAACGAAAGTTCTTCGCACTGCTCTTCTGCAGAACCAGCAGCCTGCCAAGAAAAGAACCCACTAGGCGGAGGAAACGCTGCATGTACTCAGTACTTTATTCACTCACCTCTGCGGATGGAATTGTACTCTCTCTTACAATTGCACTTAGCTCTGCTCGATGGGAAAACCTGAAGAAATAACAGCTCTTTAAAAAGCTGCCCAAAGTCAAAGTAAGTACCCACTCATCTCCTCCTTGTAGCCTGCTTATAGGCCTTCCCCCAGCTTAACGCGTCACCCGCTCAAACTTATACACATCATCTGGTCTTAAAAATCAACATTACAATCCATCACATCAAAAGAACTTCTCTAAATGGAGATCCAATACTCAGCATCAACATGGTCTACTGGCACTTCTTCGAACAACAGTGATTTGACTTGCATAATGAAACACTCAAGGAAAGCCAAGTATGAAATAGTGACTGGTGGAGGATTACCACCAAGCACTAGCACAGGTATTCATCGCGAACCTTCTCGCCATCTGTGGTATCATTTGAATCCACGGCAGCCGAACGTGACCGCAGCGAGTTCAGCATCATACGAGTGTTCACCATCTGACTTTGTAAAAGGGTTTTAATGATTAAACGTATATAAGGTCAAAAAGGCGATAGAAAAATAAACATTGATTCGAAGGAACCCTAATTCTACACCAATCCTCACAGGTCAATTTATGAGCCTACAGGTCGGAAGCCTGAGCTCAGTTACCATAATTGTAAACGACCCAAAACCTCGCAACCGGAGAGTAGGCCGAAACGTCATAATCATGGTGTCCATATCAAAGCAAAATAAAGAAATAAAGTCATAAATGAAACATAGAACAAAGTGGACAGCCGAATCAACATCGGCTCCCGATTAATGAAACAACATGAAATATACGTAAAAGAATCTAAAGTAAACTAAAACATGGGTCCAAGATAGAAAAGCGACAATCAAAGTTACTGCGATAAAAAAGAAGGAATCTAAAATGTCTCATCCTATCACGACACTCCTCTAACGCCCAATCTCCCCTCTAGATACATTGCCGATAAGAAAGAGAAATAAATACCGCTGATTGGCTGAGCATAATTCTCAGTTGAACGAGATATAAAATAACAATGAATAAAAAGTATGAACCCTGGATAATAAATATAAAGCAGCGGAAAGATCATGAGTGTCATGAGGAAACCTGGAGAATACGTCATGAATGAAATAGACAATAAACATGTAAATCAAGTAAAACGTGAAGTCAAAGATGGTCATGATATATCATGTTAAAAACATAAATCATAAGGAATCGCCCACGGAGCCTCATATAATCATACATGTCAAAATAATAATGTCGTGAATACATGCATATAATAAGCGGAGCTGCCTCAACATGTAATAGAAGGGGTGACCTCTTATAATAAATAAAGTGGAGGGATCAGCTCCAATTTGATGGAATGTAGATCACACAAAACAAACAACCAATCACATGAACTTTAAACATGTAAACTAGTGAATCACCCAAACGCCCTGAATAAAAATATGGCCAAACAATGAAAAATAATCCTGGTAACGATAGAAATAGGTGAACGCCAGCGTAAAATTACTCATCTAGACGGAAAGCGTCGTGACACAGAGCCTCATGTGCCACGGCCATGGGTACCTCCATGACTAGGTGGTAAGTCATGTAAATCATGGTCATTGTTATGAGCGTATATATAGCTCTGTAGCAATAATGATAAGTCATGAAATCAACATGTTAAATGATCATAGGCAAAAGACATAAAAAGGAAGCATAGCAGTTTCTGGGGATTAATCATGATAGAAAAAGAATGTCCAACTGAAAGGAACGGAATATCCGTACCTTATGTCCGCAGTATAGGAAAAAGATAGGATAATAAGATGGAAGCTACTCCTGCTTAATAATGCGATCTATACATGTTTAAAGGACATATATATATGTTACTTGTTCATGATTAATGTTACTTTCCATTTTTAGTAACTTTCTATAATAGCAAGATTCCTTGGTTAGTACGTTTTCCAAGATTAACATTTCCTATGATTAGTATGTTCATGGTTAGTATTCTTGATATATTGGTACTTTCCAAAAATAGTAGCTTCTAATTATAGTTAATTTTTCCAAAAATAGACTTTCTAAATAACTTTCCATAAATGATAACTTTCCTGTTTAAAAGTTCCATAATAAACTTCCCAAAATAACTTTCTAAAAATAGCAGGTATCTATAAATAGTAGGTATCTATAAAAAAGCAGGTGTTCTATAAATATCAGTTTATCCATAAATAACAAGTTTCTAATAATTAGCAGGTTTCTATAAATAGTAAGTTTCCATAATAGCATGTTCCTATTTCTGTATTACCATCCAAATCCTTGATCTTGCATAATTTATGTAATTAGTCTTTTAGTTAATAATTTTAATTAAACATGATCTTTAATTATCCATTTTGTGCAAAACAAGCCTCTTATAATATCAAATATGGTTATTATTCAACTTAATAGCTTTAATTACTGAACATGACCTTGTACTTTTCATAATTACACTTTTAAGTCGCCTTCATGTTTTAAATACAATTCGAATTATATACAATATTATATAATAATAATCATGTTTAACCCATAGCCATTATCAATGACAATATTATATACCCATCCACTTTAATTTTCCTCAAATCTATACATTATATTAACATGCCATAATCATGCCCCAAAGTTTCAGAAATTACAAAACACCCCCTTATACTTTTAAAACCCAAATCGGGATAACCAAAAAATGCACCAAACCCTAAATTAAATTTCCCTCCTGATAATAACAGTAACCCCCTATTTTTTTTTATTTTATAAAAAAAAAACTAAACAAATTTTTTTTTGTGTGTTACCTTTGGGTGGAAACAAAAAAACAAATAATAAAAACCCTAAAAACCCTAATTCGTTATATTTTCCAATTGATATCTATTCCATTTATCCCTTCCCCCCCCCGACCAATAAAAATTCAAAATCAGCAAGATTTGAAAATTCCACAATAATTATCAAAATCTGTTTATACAATTTATTCTAACAATTTAGGTCTGGTTCATACATGAAATATACAAGTCCATAAAAATTATAAAACGAAGGTATAAATTTTATTTAGAGCCGAATACAATTCTTGCAATTAATTAAGGGTTTAGAGTCATGTTAAAGCTTAATAAATCAAATAACGTGCATGGTAATTTTTCTCATGAACATATCAGATCAAAAAAATGTGTAAAATGAGTTATAAAAAATACCTAGCATTAAAACGATCAAGAGCAAGTTTCCAAGCAAAAATATTAACTTTAATCGGAATATTTTTAACCCACCTCGTAGGAATATCCGCCCTAGGAAGAAAGAACTCATCTAACAAATTCCTCACGTCTTTAACACGAAAGACCCCGTCTCCATTTAAATCACTAACCCATGTCATGCTAGATGTAGAAGTAAGTTTAGTTTGGAAAACTGGCTTCGGAACCCATTTTTGATTTCCTTGTAATTGTTCTAGCTCATTGCTAGTTGTTTTTAATAAAAGTTGTCGTTAAAAAAATTTTAATTTTCACAAATTATGTTTGATATATGGTTAGAATGGTAAAGATGTTTATTTTTATGTCAAACATGATCAATCATTTAATGTTTTACACAAATACTTATGCTCATTTCATGACATCATGTTGAGTGTTCGAACGTACAAATATGTTATATCACATGTGATACTTCAAGCGAGTTTGATGATAAAAAATAAAATTCTTCGATATTCATCAACTTCTATAAATAAACTATTTTGATTTGGAGGTCCAAAAATTATGTATGATAAATGGTTAGAAAGCTAAGGATATGTACTTTTAAATGCCAAAAACGATGAATCAGTTGGAGTTCCACACAAATATTTATACCCGTTTTACGAAAGCATGTGAAGTGTTCTAACTTACAGATTAGTATAATATCACAAGTGATATATCAAACAAAATACTGCACGAGAAAAAACAAAAAAATACAAAAAAAACAAAAAATTTTTTTGTTGAAAGTATATGAAAGTGCCCCTCTATTTAAAGATAATTAAATGCTCGTCACGATGGTGTAATTTATAAATCTTAACGTTTTACGGTTTTTGCGGTATGTGATTTTTAAAAATAAGGGTGAAAGTGTGTTTTAATTAAAAAACACAAGGGTAAGAAGGGGTGGTGGATGTTTTTTAAGGTTTAATCTTATCCATTAAATAAAGTTAAATCTTAGATTAATTCTAACCATTAGATCAAACTCAAATGGATGGTAAGGATTTGTCCCTTGATATGTGAGGATAAACTGGTATGTAAATGAACTTTTCTCAACTTGAATTAGATAATAAACCTATAATTCATAGCATTCAACCACAACAGATAAACGAAATTTGAAAAAAAAGAGTGATTTTTTTTACGATTGTCCAGACTAATAACGGCTCATGACGGACGTCCGACCGATATAGAATGTGATAATGGTATGCTTTCAAAGAAATTTTATTATGAATCCACAATCGCTAGCTAACTCTAAGCGATTGAGAGTTATAAGCAAAACAGTGGTCAATTGTATTCTAAATTTCAGTATGATTTGAGAGTTACATCCCCATCGCTTACAGCCTTCAAAAGCTTCAACACTTCCAAAACACAGTAAGCATAAGACAAACTGCAAAGTACACGGAAAAAGGTGAGTGATGGGTAATGTTGCACGTCTATGTTTAAAAAATATTAATAGGGACACAAGTTTTATATTACAACATTAAATTAGAGCCGCGCAGAATAGCTAGCATCTCCAAAAGATCCATAGAGTTTCATATGTACAACCCTTATTTAAAACTTCTTTAAAACCATACCGTCTGGCCACAACGTTAGTTAGAGTCATATATTGTCTCCAACAAGCACGAGTTAACTATTTCACGATAGCTAAACGATGCCGCCTTGTCTTTAAGATGACTTATACTGAAAGCAGTTGGGTTCTATGAATCAAAATTCCAAAACCCGTATTTTTTAAAAGCAATCAAATAGATGCAACAAAATACTAAAACATTAAAAGCAACACGAATCTGAATTCTAAAATACCTGATAACAAGATAGTAAAGATTGGCAACTTTGTTTCAAATCTGTTTTTTTTCATCGGGAAGGAATTTTTGCCAATGCCTCGGATTGAAAATAGCTTATTGGGATGCATAAAAATATTCGGGTTACATCCATCATCTGGAACAACATTGTTGGTTTTATGTAGAACGCCACTTTTGAGATTGTAAATGAAGAACTTATACCTTCTTTCATTATTGGCTAGGTTTTTTATTAACATATCCCCGTCTTTATTCCAACACCCCAAAATCTCTACGTATCCATTAGGAAGAATTTCTCTTTTAATCCGACAGTGTGGCACCCATTCTTTCTTGTCGTTTAAGAGCCAAACCTCCATGGTCCCAGTACAAACATATCCAACTTCACCATTTAGATCAACCAACTGATCGTACCTGCAACTATAATTTCTCCATAAATCACACATTCTTTTGGGAGGATCAATCAGCCCAAATTCTTCTTTTTCTACATCAAACCATATTACAGGTCTTGCACCATATTGGGTTTTGATGTCAATAACACTAACGAACCAATGCAAAAATCCATTAGCATATACGACTCCACCCGTTATACAATAAGGTGAGACTTGGGGTATTTCCCGCCATGAGTTTGTGCCAAGTACATGCACCATTGTGCAAAGATTTTTCCTCATCATATCAAGATCACCACCTCGTGGCGGACGATCTTTAAACAAAACACAAACCATCTTCAAAGTGTTGGTGGAAGCATCAAAACCAAGCCCACAACATGACTGTCGAAACATGCGCCTATCAAAACGCATAGGAAGAGGTGGAACCTTGTAACATTCTTTCCTTAGAGGATGGACCACAACCAACGAGGTTACCACATTACTCTCGACTTGTGTCAAAAACATCAGCCCATTGCAAGAACCTCGGACTTCAATTTCCACATACGAAGATTCAGATATAGGTTTCTTTTGCAAAAACTCCAAAAACGGGCCTTGTTTTAGCCCCAACACGTAAGTATGATCTGGAGTTCCAGTATGTTTAGATTCAATGACATGGAAGCATAAGCTGCGGGCTATTCTATGATCATGAGAAAGGCGAGTATGGTATAGGATGGGTGTAGGTTCTTCTATGACTCGTTCATGGTGAATGATCGTAAGGTAACCATCATCAATGTACTCACACCATACTTTTGATACACAGCGGGAACGAGCCAAACATTTAGCTGGCATTCTTGAAAAGATGTCAAACATGATGTTTGAAGGTAATCTATCCATAATCGATCTTTAGATTAAAACATTATGATTGTGGTGGTGAACTGGTGATATTTATAGTCAAGGAAAAGAAATCTATGTATGGTTAAATACTACAGCATTAGGCCAGAAGGCCCGAGCCCGTTTGTTTTGGATCCATTAGGTTTTCATGTATTACTTTTATAGTTATTAAATTATAAGGCCCGAGCCCGTTTGGTTCAGGTTCATTAAGTTTCCATGTATTACCTTTATAATATTGCATCAATAAAACTATCTCTTACAAGAAATTCTCAATTATATTCACCAATACATGAAAACCCTAACGGACCCGAACCTCCCTTTTAATCTATTGCTTAATAAAAACGCGTCCATCTCCACATTATATAATAGAGGAGACCATGACACATTATCTTCACCTCATCGTACAGTCAATGATGACTCATCGATGACATGACATGCATTAAATTTTAAAAACTACAAGATAGAAAATTTTAAAAAACTACAAGATAGAAAAATTTTAAAAACGAACTTTTACAAGATAGATATGGCATGGCAAGTACAAGATTGATACGGCAAACGAATTCAAACTTTTACAAGTATCAAACATATCCAAGAGCTGATTTTTTAAAGGATATCCAACAGTTGATTTTTTCAAACTTCTACAAGATATATCCAAGGGAAGTTTAAATAACTTTTAAAAACGAAGTTTTACAAAATAGATATGGCAACTATTGTAATCACCAAACGTTTTTCTTTAGATCTTTCAATTGCAAGTATTTGCTACTGTTTGTGTTACACAACACAATTAATCATTTGAGATATTTAATTTAGTCACTAATTGAGTATGCATATGGGTTGTAATCATAGTTTTGTGTTGGCCAACTCATACAAAATTGGGTAAAAAAATATACCCAAATTTCCGTAACTCTTTTTGATTCTAACTAAAAGTCAAAAATAGAGTGTAATTTGTTCTCAAGTTTAAATTTTAATGATGGAAGGGAATAGGATGGGAAGGGAAAAGTAAGTAATGACATGATGAAGAATGTGGTTATTAGAAGTTGTGTTCTCTAGTTCTATTTTTTAGTATAAAGGAATGGAAAGAGAAGCAAATAAAATTATCAATTTACCCTCAAAACTACACATACTAGCTGATTTCTATCATTAATAAATGCTGGCCTCAATTCATAATTATACGTACTAGTAACTAATTTCTATCCATGAACTTGATCAATTAATTTTGAAAGAAAAAAGTTCACTGGGCAAAAGATTGATACTTCACAAACATTTATAAAGGTTGTAAAGCAACTAAATATCTTTCTTTCAAAAAGTAAATCCTTACATGATAATAATGCTTTCACATTAATCCCTCTTTGTTCAGACCCAGAATCAGGTAAATAAATGATGATGACGTATAGTATGGATCGGCCTGGCCCACTAATACTTTTGTAGCCTTTGTAGCTACTAATGGGCTTTCGGCCCATGTATAGCGGTTGCGGATCGCGGTCACGGGCATACTGCTTCATGGGATCCATATGCTGCGGTTATTATCCGCAGCGGTGGTACCTTTGTGAGTTATCTTTCAGAGTAGATAAACTAATCAAACAAAAGATATACTTTACTTATTTGAACCAGTAGGGATAATAACAAATCCCGACAATCCCGGCTACATCTTGGGCCGAAAGTTATGGAAACCCTAAGGGGTATTCAGCCTATAAAAGGAGCATAATGATGGTCAATACAGGTATCTCAAAAACCCTAACCACATAAAATTACTCTCTAAACCGTATATTTACTCTCACGTCGGAGTCCAATCATGGGATCCGCTCCCACGATAAGATTAACAGTGTTTGTTCCCTTGTGTAGGGTCCTTCAACGAATTCACTTGGTACAAGAATAAGGTGCTCCACATCCAAATAGCCGCCTATTCAGATCAAGCTAGACCCAACCAAACTTTTGTATCAACAAGTTAGAATGAGCATGATGGCTAACGCAACTCCCATTGTGACCACCGTCATAAAAACTACAAATAAAGAAAAAGCGCCGGATGCCGCACCCAGAGTGAACATCTAGGACTTCTGCGAAGAGCACTACGAAGACATTCTGCCAATCATCATGGAAAAGGCACGACGTAACAAGCGAAAAGAAGTCCAAACCAGACTAAATTTTAGAGAAAATTCTAAGAGAACCCGAAGAGAAAGGGAGAACTCCTTAAACTCGAGGGCAGAAAATTTACCCGCGAGATTCCACCCTAAGAGGTCTAGGACACGGGGTCGTGAAAGATGCGATGACAGAAACATGTTTAGCCGCCTGAGCCATCAAAGGAAGAGCGTTCATGAGCGACTTAGTGATACATACTCGGGGCCAGGCCGGACCAATTTGAGAGAGCCCTCTCACAGCAGAGGTCATTCCCACAGAGGCCATTCCCACATTAGGAAACGTTCCTAAACGAAAGATCATTCCTACGGCACGGAAGAATCGGATGGCGATACGTACTCTCAGGGAATTACAACTAAGTACAAAAATTGATCCCGCAATGTAAAAAAGTGGAGGGAAAGTGAATCCCCATCATCTCGCGGATCAAAAAGCAGTACCAGTAACGGAGGGCACTGGAAGTCATGGACAAAAAGGCATAAGTTGGCAGATGAAGACGACCTGGCCGAACCCTAGACTTGCGAGGATGTGGACCCGTTCACGCCTCGAATCCACAACTTTAAAAGTTCTTAAAAGACGCGCATGCCTAACAATGTAAAAACTTATGATGGAACAGGAGACCCAGAAGACCACCTAAAAATCTTTGTAGCCGCGGCACAGGTGGAGCGTTGGGCAATGCCTACATGGTGTCATATGTTTAACTCTACCTTGATTGGAGCCCAGAGGGTATGGTTCGATGAATTACCTCCAGAGAGTATAGATGGGTACAAGGGTCTTAAAGCGGCCTTCCTAGCATACTTTGTGCATCAGAAGAAGTATGTGAAAGATCCAGTGGAAATTTACAACATCAAGCAAAGGGACGGGGAGACCATTGAGGATTTCATGAAATGTTTCAAAGTTGAAACTGGTCGCATGAAGGGAGCCCCTGAGTGCATGCGGATCTCCGGGTTCATACATGGGGTAAACAACCCTGAACTAACAAAACGTCTCAATGAACATGTCCCAAAGACCATGGAAGAAATGATGGCAATTACCACTGCCTTCATACGAGGAGAAGCCGTTGCTGCTTCTAAAAAGAAAGGTCACTTATCATGGAAATCACAAGACCATTCCAAGCGGCAGGCCACTGAGCGAAAATCTGACTTCCAAAGTCAACCAAGGGAAGGACGAGGGTCTAGTAGGTTTACTCCCTTTATCAAAACGCCCAAGGAAATCCTCGCGACCGAGGCAAGAAAGTTTAAACCGCCACCACGGATGGTAAGCCCGGTTGAAAAAAGAAGTAGCAATAAGTTTTTCGACTTCCACAACGATAAGGGGCATAGCACGGACAAGTGCACGCAGTTGAAAAAGCAGATCGAAGAATTGGTTCGAGCCGGTAAACTCTCGCATCTGATAAAAGAAATTAAGCAAGGTCGGGATCAAATAAAGAACGGAAAGGAGGCCCCAACTAAAGACAAATCCTTAGCAATCTATATGATACCACAATGGCAGAGAACGACGAAGCAAATATTAACCCAAAGCTTCGCCTACGGCAGTAAAATTATGTTTCCGCCACTAGCCGATAGCGATGGAACAGAGGGTCTGCTCCTCATAGAAGCAGAAATCGGTAGACATGTGATCCACCGCATATATATGTAGATGGAGGTTCCTCTACGGAAATACTTTATGAGCACTGCTTTAACCAACTCTGTCCAGAATTCAGAAGCCAGATGGTCCCGGCAAGGACATCGCTAACCGATTTTAGTAGAGAAACTATATGGCCACTGGACAGCTTAGACTTTTGGTGACAATTAGAGACGCGGATCATTATACATAAGCGTGGATGGATTTCATCATCGTCAGATCATTTTCGCCATACAACGGTATCATTGGGAGACCAGGCATAAGAGAAATCGAAGCAGTGCCATCCATAGTCTACGAAATGCTTAAGTTTCCTGCCGACGGTAGAATAGTGACTATCCGTAGCACTATCCTGATACCTGCCGAGTGCGCCACGGTGATTACGTCACCTAAAGAGATACCTAAAGAGGCAGGAACCAGTTATCAAAACCTTAAAGTAGCCATACATCTGAATTTCCCTGATCAAAGAAGTGGTAATTGGGGGGACGTTATCCTTAGCAAGACGTACGGAACTATGCACACTCTTAAAGAAAAACTTAGATATATTCGCGTGGAAGCCATCGGACATGACAGGAGTACCGCGATCAATAGCTAAACATCGGCTCAATATCCGGGAAGGATACTCGCCTGTCCTATAGAAGAAAAGGGGTCAGGCCTTGGAACGCGTGAAAGCTATCCAAGCGGAAGTATACAAACTCGTAGCGGCAGGAATCATGAGAGAATTGTATTACTACGACTGGCTGTCTAATCCAATCATGGTGAAAAATCATGACGGTAGCTGGCGAATATGTGTAGATTTCACAGACTTAAACAAGGCCTGTCCGCAGGATTGTTACCCTCTCCCAGAAATTGACTGGAAAATCGAGTCTCTCTGTGGCTATCCTTTCAAGTACTTCTTAGACGCTTACAAAGGATATCATCATATACAGATGGCAGAGTCATATGAAGAAAAAATGGCTTTCCACACTATCCAAGGAGTGTATTGTTACACAAAGATGCCTTTTAGTCTAAAGAACACGGCGCCACAAACTAGCGGCTAGTAGACCGAGCTTTCGACAGTCAGGTTGGTCGAAACATGGAAGTGTATGTCAATGACTTAGTCATTAAAAGTCATACAGAGGCTGAAATGGTAAGAGACATAGGCAAAATGTTCCGTACGTTACGAAAAATAAACATGAAGCTTAATCCCAAAAAATGTACGTTCGGAGCAGTGGAAGGGATGTTCTTGGGATACACGATTAACCCAGAAGGGATAAAACCGTGTCTTGAAAAAACGGAAGCTGTACTACAACTTCTATCCCCACGGATTATAAAAGAGGTCTAAAGCCTCAACGGGAAGTTGGCTAGTTTAACTAGATTCCTTTCCAAATCGGCAGAAAAGTCCTTGCCGCTATTCAAAACCTTGAAGAGGTGCATCAAAATAAGTGACTTCCACTGGACCCCAGAAGCGGAACAAGCCTTCAAGCAACTAAAACAGCATTTGTCAGAGCTGTCCCTGCTAGTAGCACCCAAACCAAAGGAGGAATTGATTGTATACATGTCCACTTCCTATGGAGCAGTTAGTGCAGTCCTAATGACTGAAAGGGGCACGGTTTAGATGCCAGTCTACTTTATCAGCCACGCATTGCAAGGTCTGGAGTTAAACTACACTCTAATGAAAAGCTAGTCCTATCACTAGTTTTTGCCGCTAAGAGGCTGCGGAGATACTTTCAGGCGCATCCCATTACAGTTATTACCGATCAATTAATTAAACAAATAATGTCACGTCCCGACATGGCAGGGCGGTTACAAAAATGAAGTGTCATGCTAGGAGAACACAACATCACATACCGTCCAAGAACGTCAGTGAAAGGGTAGATACTGGCGGACTTCCTCATAGAGAAACCAGATGAAAATCCACCAAATACACCAGTTATGACGACCCCGCCAGAGCCCTGGACACTATTCATGGATGGATTGTCATGTGTAGATAGATCAGGTGCAGGTTTAATACTGATAAGCCCAGAGGGGACAAAATTCACCTACGCTTTACAAGTAAATGTTGACTCCAAGTTGGGAGCAAACCAAGTCCTGGGGACGTACGTCGCTAAGGAAGAGAATATGATCAAATACCTAGAGAAAGTCAAAGGCTTGGTCAGTGGCTTTGCTAATTCTTCTATAAGCCAAGTACCCCGCAGCAAGAACAAAAAAGCAGACGTCCTAAGCAAGATTGCGTCAACTAGTTTCGCATATTTATCTAAACAAGTCTTGGTCGAGGTACTTCAAGAAAAATCAATACAAGAAAGGAGGTGACGACCGTGGTAGAAGAGGATGGACCGACATGGATGACCCCAATAATGGAGTACCTAAAGGGTGGGACTCTTCTTAGTGACAGAAAAGAAGCAAGTAAACTCCGCATAAAAGCCAGACAATATGAATTAATGGAAGGGACTCTCTACAGGCGATCATTCTTAAAGCCATGGTTAAGGTGCTTGGGACCACTCCAAGCGAGCTACATAATCCGTGAAATTCATGAAGGGTCATGCAGTATGCATGCAGGACCACGGTTAGTAGTAGCAAAGGCTATGCGACTAGGATATTATTGGCCGACTATGCACCGGGACGTAAGAGATATGATACGCGCATGTAACGATTGTCAAGTACATCACCCTGTACCAAGAAATCCA
Source organism: Tanacetum coccineum (assembly GCA_026074375.1). Taxonomy (NCBI): domain Eukaryota; kingdom Viridiplantae; phylum Streptophyta; class Magnoliopsida; order Asterales; family Asteraceae; genus Tanacetum; species Tanacetum coccineum. The sequence goes on along the minus strand of BQNB010051735.1, from coordinate 18,549 downwards.
CAACAACCGCTAACCCCAATCACGGCTTCGTGGCCGTTTTACAAATGGGGAATCGATATAGCTGGTCCTTTCCCGGAAGGACCGGGTAAGGTTAAGTTTTTGATAGTCGCCATGGATTATTTCATGAAATGGATAGAAGCGAAAGCCGTGGCAACGATCACAGGAAATCAGGTGAAAAACTTCATATGGGACAACATTGTATGCCGCTTTGGTCTCCCAGGATAAATAATATCGGATAACGGCAAACAATTTAGTGACAACCCATTTAAGGACTGGTGTGATAAATTGAACATCACGTAATGATTCGCCTCAGTAAAACACCCACCGTCTAATGGACTTATAGAAAGGGTAAACCGAAGTCTGGAGGAAGGGATCAAGGCACGTCTAGGTAAAGGAAACAAGAATTGAATAGAAGAACTTCCTCGTGTCCTTTGGGCTCACCGCACGATGATTAATTCTAGCCATGGGGACACCCCCTTTTCCCTGACTTACGATACGGAAGCTGTCATACTCGCTGAAATTGGAATGCCAACTTACCGCACCGTGACGGTTGACACTATACACAACGACGAAGAGCTGCGACTAAATTTGGATTTACTAGAAGAAAAGAGAGAGCGCGCAGCAATTTGCGAGGCCAAGTCCAAAATGAAGATGGCAAAGTATTACAATGATAGGGTCCGTGGCGTTGCTTTTAGACCCAAAGACTTTGTTTATCGCAGCAATGACGTAAGTCATGCCGCAACTGGAGGAAAACTCAGACCAAAATAGGAAGGACCTTATGAAGTCACGGAAGCGCTAGGAGACGAAGCATATAAGTTGCGGACTATGAACGGCACGGATCTCCCGCGAACATGGAATATCGCTAGGCTGAAGAAATGCTACCTCTGGGTCGTAGCATATGCATGGACAAACCTCGTTGTCATTAGGACCCCAAATAAAGTAATCCATGTATTTTTTTTAACTTTTTTATCTTTAGAATATTAATAAAATTCCACAGGGTCTAGCTAGCCCCGCGACCTTTTTCCATGAAAACTGTCATTCTTTTCTCATTATTTATTATTATTTGTCATTCCACGAATGCATGCACAATATTGTGATTATGTCTAGATGTTCATAGGCTAAGTACCCTACTAATTACTTGCCGTATAAGTGGGTTGCAACCCCAACGGCTATGGATCCTGCATCCTTATTCTAACGTGTACCTAAGACGTTGGGTACACAAAACAAGACTCCCATGGAGCACGTAAGACGCTACATGTGCAAATCATAATAAATAATGCATTATCAAACATTGTCTATCACAGACATCCATGCAAAATATTACAAACAAAATATTGTATAAGTACCACAAGCGGTACTATAGCCAATCTAAATTTTACATTGACGGCAGCGACTTGGATCTAGTAAGCTTGGGGGATGATTCCTCCTCTAGAACATCCGTTTGTGTCACAGCATCAGCAAGCAGGATCGCAAGGCCCTATAGAACCGCGATAGGCACAGATACAGGAACGTCATTGGACCTAGCATGATGTACAGAGCCCACACCGTAGGTGCGGAAAACTATCCTGCATTTTTTCTTCTTTTCGGCGCGGCTCACATTTGCCGCAATGGCATCTTCCAATAGCATTTCTTCCTTAACAGCTCAGGGATCCTGCGAGTCACGTACCTCAGGGTACACTGAGATCTTCAACTGTGACGAACTTGGACTAAGGTCGCGGATCCATTGGGGAGTGTCTGTCCTAGTATTGCTTTCTAAATATAAGGATGCCATAAGCACATCCATGGGTGAGTCCCTCAGCTTTTCCAGTTCATCAATAAGTGGATACTTTAGATCCTTCAGAGCTTGCATGGTCGCTATAAATTTTCCCTCGGCTTTTGGATCATAACCTTCGACCATCGCCAAGTCCAACTTTTCCTCTCCCTACTCCACCCCATACTTTAGTCCATCACAAAAGCCTTTTGTGATCCCGGCGGACACCACGTTGGCAAACGTCTGTCTTAACTCCAGAGACTCAGCACATTTTAGCACAACCAGATGTAAACCGTGCCCAATTACCCACCGACGACCAGTGATCGCCGTTAGCATATGTGGATATAGTTCCTCATTAAAATCTATGCTAAGGGCATCCAGCCTGAAATCCATCTCAGCACACCGTACGCTCACCCGCTCATCCTCATACTTTTTAAACTCTTCAAACGCGGCTTTTATTTTCTCTTCTCATGTAACCTGAGCCTGAAGAGTTAACACTTGGTGAGATAGCCCGTCGCGGCTAACTTGGAGCTCTGTGAACTGAGCGCGAAGGCTTTCCATCTCCTTAGCCAAATCTGCATTCTTAGCCTCCGCGGCCCTTCTCATATCAGCTTCAGCTTCCAATAATGTCTCCAAGTTCTTCTTCTCGCCTTCCATGGCCTGAATCCTTTGGTCTCGGCGGGCTACTTGCGTAACAGATTTCCTTAAGATTTTGGCCTCCTGCTCAAACCGTAATCGCAGCTGAGATCCCATCGCCACTTGCCAAGCTAAATTCATGTTAAATTCCCCTAAAAATTCTTCATTCGGCAAGTGGCGTAACTTTGAGAAGTATTCAGGTGGTGCTAGGTGATCCACCAGTTCCTGGCACGAGCTCAAAGTGTCTAGGCGACAGCCGTTGGTCACACCCCACTCAGGTTGGTATATGTCTCTGGGTGACAAAATTATAGTAGGGGAGGAAGGGTCCAGCTCTGGAGCTCCTAAAGCGGTAGCTCCCTTGGAAGACTTAGATCAAGGACAGACACATATAACCTGTTAGCATACAACATATACAACTAATATGAGAATATAATTTGTTCGCATATTTACAAAAACAAACAAGATGATGGTATAAGTTACTTATTGGGCAATATCTTGCTCCGAGACGGATGAGAGCTTCATAAATGATATTGGGTCCGGGTTTATTATACCGGCCAGAGTCTCCTGTGAGGTAGGTGCGGAAATAGTAGAGCTCGCCCCCAACCTTATAGACGCAAAAGATTTCCCCTCGACGGTACTCTGCATCGGGGGGGAGATGTCAAAATCCTTCCTCAATACCTTTCGTGGGGCGTTAACATTGGACTCCTCATTGGCCCTCTTGCGGTGCCTTTTGCTCATAAGGGGTGCATCGGCGGCCGTTCCCTCCTCTTCAACTATATTCGGCGCTACTCCCGTGGTTAACAACGGTCCGGCAGGAGGAACTATGGAATCCATTATCTCTAGCCCTTGGTCTTCTGCCCTGTCACCCTAGTTAATTTGTTCTGAGGGGTTCTTATTAGAAAAATCTAGGGGTGACCTCTCTATGGTAGAGCATGCCCTGGAAGACTCTGATGTCGTGACCGGCTCCTCCATATCTATCTGTAGGCTCGCGATGACCGTTAGTAGTGGCACCTCATGAGCAGCACAAGGACGGGTGCCGGTTTTGATCATGGCAGGATTCTGAGCGATGATCAGATTGAACAAATCCATCTCTGCAATCAAATACACACTGTCAGCATATATTTTTTCTACGAACAAGTCACTTCTGAAACATATATGTAAAACACCTACCCCGGCCATCATCATGAAGAAAAATGGGATACACATCATCTCCCAAGAAGTATCTCCGGCTAAGCCCCGCTAAGTATAACAGGTTTCTGGTTGTTTTTAGATAGGGGTCCGACGTGCGTTTAATATTGCCACGTCCTCCACGGAATACGTGCCTTCTAATGGCATGCTATCTTTTAGAGCACTAGTCCGCCACGCCACCGTGGTAGGGAAGACCCTCTCGTCTACCTAGAAAAATCTATTATTCCAATTCTTCAACGAATCTAGGGTGTGGAAACCGTAAAGGGGGGGTGACTACGTTTCCATTAAAAACTTTAAATCAAAGATTACATCACACTTCTACTGGCGGTCCCATATATATATGGGGCCGCCAAGTATATTAGGGGGCCGCCTGAATTATGGGACTGCCTCCAGAAGAGGTTTTCAGACTAGATCTTTTGTATCAAATCACCAATCAAGTTTGACCCAATATGAGAAGTTTTGATAATTGGTTTATAATAGCTAACACATATTCTAACAATATAATCATACTCACAATATTTAGCACAAAGAGATACATAACCTTAACTAACAAGATATACACAACTAATCACACAATTATGGACACAATGCAAGTATAAAGGTAAAGCGGTAAATGTAAAGAAATAAGTAAAGTGAAAGGTAAAAGAAAATGCAAACCGACACGGTGATTTATAGTGGTTCGGTCACGAAGCTCCTCTTCGCCCTACTCTACTCCTCGAGTATCCAACTCGAGAATTACTTCACTAATCAACAAGCTCCCTTTCGGCGGAGAAAACCTTATACCAATGCTTACATTATTTTCCGACACTAAGCTAGATATTTAGAGAGAGAAAGGGGATTTTACAAAGAGAAAGGAATTTGAAAAATCTATGCAAAGAGGGTTAATTTTCAGCAAGGGGTGGACCAGTATTTATAGCCAGGATTCCCCAACGGTCAGCTGGGGGCGGTCCCGGCGGTCCCTTATATATAAGGGGGCCGCCCCTAGACTGACGCTCCGATTTTTGTCTTTTTGTGGGGAAGGTTTATCTGAATTAGCTGGTAGCAGTTTTGGGGGGAAATTTTTGAATTTCAAATTTTATGTTTTTAAATAAAACTTATTTTTATTTAATTAAAACTATTTTGTGTATTTTTATAAAAGTCTAGTTTTATAAAAACATGATGGATTAAGAAGAAAAATTATTTTATTGATCACTAATTAAGTTTAATGATTTGTTTATCCATACCTTGCGTGATTTACGTCAGGTGTAAACCAATGTCCGTCTTGATGCATACTTGAGACGTCGAGAGATGTTGATGCATGTATGCATTGATGATTTGTGATTACGAGTAACTTGCGCACTTTACGTTACGTATTACAAGTCACATGTTTGTCATCACCAAAACATAAAGAGATCGTATAGATTAAATATCGTAATATTTGCACTAACAATCTCCCCCTTTTTGATGATGACAAACTATGTAAACTATAACACATAGTAAAGTTTAAAAGTTAGTCGTTTACACTGCCTTCTCCCCCTTTTGTTGAAGCAAAAAGGTATTATGTGAATATAAGACGAAGATATGAGAAGATGGTATGTGTTCTGGGTATATGCGTTAGAGGAATGAGAAGAAGATATGTACTTCGAGTATATAGGATTGAGTAGAAGATATGAAAAATAAAGGTGAAAGGGATTGTGTGTTTCTTAGATAGTTTAGAAAATGTCATGAGAGATGAGAGGTAGGCAAGAGAAGAAGGTAGGTACTTTAAGTGTATAGGTTGAAGGAATAAGGAAAAGGTAGGTGCTCCAAGTATATAGGTTAGAGGAATAAGAAGAAGTTATGTGTAGGTTGAAGAAGTTATGTTTGGATAATTTAGAGGAGGTCATGATAGATGAGGAGAAGGCTTGAAAAGAAGGTAGGTACTTCAAGTATATAAGCTGAAGTTATGAGAAGAGGACCTTAAGGTTGAGGGTGATTTTAAAGTGGAGCAGGTGAAGTATTTGGAGTATGAATGAACCCTTCATTGTATTTGACAATCTCCAATCCTATCTTCCAATAAAAGTGAGCTTTCATCATCCTAGTAAAGTCTTCTATCATCATAGTTTAACCAACTTCTTGCTATTTACCCACATATATCCTAACTCCCCCTTGCTCATTGCGTCCCCATGATAATATCATTCCTTGTATATTGACTCTAATGGATCCATGGATCAAATAAATTACCATCGATGCTCAAGAAGTTCGATGCAATTTAAATAAGTAGAGCGCTTACAAGTACTCCCCCTCGGTGTATGCTCCCCCTTTTTTGGGGAACCAAGGAATCAAGATATTGTTATGCTATAAAACAAAGTTAGTAGACAAGTGCACGTATATATATAGCAAAACATTAGCGGGGAACTAGACATGCACTTCTAGGTTTTATTATAAAGTATGACACTTTAAAAGAAAGTTGGAAGCTAGACACATGCAATCATTGTTTTAGAAATCAACAATTTAAATGATATAATTAAAAGACTTAAGACATATGTTTAAGGACAGAGATTAGATCGACTTTTAATAAACGAGAATGAGATTCATTTATTGATTAACACAAAAATATTATGAGAATAACTTTTTAAAAGTAGACGAATGACATTTAATATCTTGGCGAAATATGCCAAAATATATACTTTAAAATGATTAAAAAATAGATAGGAAGAGAATGGAGATGATATGCTCTTGGATGAGAATGAAAAAGAGATTTTACTAAAAAAAGAATGAAAAAAAGATTCCATAGAGCCGAGAAGTAGGGAAGGATGAGCGAGACTAAAGAAGGAACGTGTTGACGAAGGGTAGTTAGAAAGGATTGATATATCATTTGCACTAACAATTGATGTGCATGTGATCCTATCAAGACAAAGGTAGATGATTGGGAATTTAAAGGTTTGTTTGGTGTTTTGTTGATTGACAATGTTGAGGAACAAAGGTGGGATGTAAAATGAGGTAGTGGTTCTTTCAAGGTGGAAGAATAATGAGAGACTCAACATTGTGGTGACTCAATAACACTTGAAGATAGAATATCTTCTTTATGTTCTTCACTTTCTAGAAAATTGAGAGTTTTGCGAATGAGTGACATTTGCATTTCGCAAATTACTTAAATATTTCGGATGAAATAATTAAGTTGTCAAGGGATGTAGGAAGATTCTAATAGTAACAAGACAATTAGAAGAGAGAAGAAACATTTAGAAGTGAAAAGAAATGTTAGAGATGAGGATACTTATTAGAAGTGAAAAGGAACGTTTAGAAGTTCGAAGAAACTTTAAAAGTAGAAAGACTATCAGAAGTGAAACAACTACTAGAAGAGAGAAGAAACATTTTAGGAGTGAGAAGAATCGTCTAAAAATTTGAGACAAGACGTATGCAAGATGTGAGGACCAAGGTTTGTATGTAAGTGGATTTATTGTGAAGTGATGGATTGTAAGTCTATCGATTGTAAGGAATGTGTTTGATAATGAGATGCATTTCATTATGAAATTCACTTGACTCTTGAAAACATAAGCAACGATGCTTAGGAGTGTTGGGATATGAGGATGACCCATTGATCTATAAAGAGATATTAGGTATAGGTTTGGGTGTTGAGTAGACGTTAACTCATAGAAGAAAAAGAAGAGAAAGAGAAACAGGGTGTTCGTTTTATAATTAGAGAAGGAAATGAAATATATCACAATCCTGCTACTGGCGGTTCCATATATATATAGGGGCCGCCAGTTTTAATCAAGGGGTCGCCTGGTTTATGGGGACCGCCACCAGCAAAGGTGTTTTGTAATCAATTGTTAGCAAAAAAAAATTTTGAAAAGAGTGACATTTTAATTTGCATTTCGCTAATTAAAAAATACTTATAGTACTTCGGATGAAGTAGTTAAGTTGTCACGACATGGAATGGAACACGGACCAGAATTGAAACTAGAAGAAAAGAGGAGAACGATTTATGGAATGTGTTCCATCATTCCTAAACCAAGACGAAGATAATTTAATGATTCGCGATTGAGGGGTAAAGAAAAAATGTCGACGATTTTATCTTCAGACGCAACCTTTTCGATGGAGATGTTTCCTTTTGGACATTATCCCGAAGGAAATGGTGACGTATCTTCGGTGTGTTTCGTACGCGAAAATAATAATAGTAATAATAATAATAATATTAATAATAATAAAGACGAAAAAAACGAAGATGGAGGTGACGAGCTTGACAATGTCAAAACGGATGGTGGTCTTCTCAAGTATTGTGAATGTTTATAGAACAATCACATGACGAGGTATAAGGTTATCTTAAAGGTGGTAGCGGAAATAGCCTAGGAAAGGGATTAGCCATCTTTATGGTTGATGAGGCGTAGTTGAGTGAGAAGAAAGAGGTGTGATCAAAAGATAGTAGAGCAAAGAGATTAGCCATCTCTATGGTTGTAGAGGCGTGGTTAAGTGAGAAGGAAAAGGTGTGATCAAAAGATAAAGAGTGTTTTCATCAAAGAGAAAGAATGTTTTCTTCGAAGAGAAAGAATGTTTTCGTCGAAGAGAAAGAATGTTTCGTAGAAGAAAAAGAATGTTTTCGTCAAAAAGAAAGAATGTTTTCGTTAAAGAGAAAGAATGTTTCGTCGAAGAGATAGAGTGTTTTCGTCCAAGAGAAAGAATATTTCATCGAGTAGAAAGAATACTTGCATCAAAGAGAAAGAATGTTTTCGTCGAATAGAAAAAAGAGCGTTTTAACTTATGTTGTTAAACGACTTGAATATGGATTTTCGGATATGACCTTTAACGTTTGCGATTGAAAGTTAAAGATACTTGAATATCTCGGATGAAATATTTAAGTTGTCAAACCTACTTGGAAGGGTATTAGATTTGCATCTAACTTTTTCGTGACAAAGAGTGGATTATTTAGAGGAAAGGGAGATGGTGATTAAAGAAATCTATGAAGGAAGACTCTAGAAGATTTAAGACCATTTTATGACTCTTTTGAAAATTTAGATTAGTGACCCGGACGCGAAGAAAGATATTTAAGTGTGAGAAAATATATACATAGATGTATAAGACATATAGATATAAGCATGCAAGTTTATCTAAGCATGCATCAACACAATAATCAACAAGATTAATGTGTAAGACTGTATGACATCTAAACCTTATTTGTCATACATCAACCTAACATAGTGTAGGTGCACAATTAACATGTAAGTCATGTAAGATGACGCAAACAAAACATGATAATTTTAAATGTAATCATCATGTAAAACATGTTAGCATTTAGCATTTAGGAGCATGTGTCATTTAGATAAACTAAAAGATATTTTATCTAAACTGCTAGAAAAAGACAAACGCCTTTATAATAGACATGCATTTAATAGATATACAATTAATCGTTGAGCATCAAAATAGTCATGAAGTCATATACTTGCATCAGACGGGAGCAAGTTATCATCTTGATGCTTCAAAGCACATATGTGAGGTGCATGTTGTCTAGATTGATTAAGAAGAAATCTATTTTCTACTTGCTTAGTGTGCACTCCTAATGAGATACAAAGTCTATCGATGTAGACTATCATTAGGCATATTTAGGAAGAGTCATTTAATCAAATTAGAGAATGAATATGAGACTATCACTAGTGGTGCTCAATTCAGGCTAAACACGACCATTTTTACGGGTTATACCACAAACCCAACTTCACTCTTGGAAGCAATTCAACCGTTAGGTCAAATTGAATTTCTAGTGCAATAGATTCTCCAGTAGTCATTCTCATGTTTAGACAAAATATAATTCCTATATTTGCCTAATGAAGTGTAGCAAAGATAAAATTTGTATTATCTTTTCATAGAAGGCCTAACATGACTCAACTAACATGCTTTAATTTCGGTTCGCATAATCCTAATCAAGATGTGTGGAATTCTAAGGTTAAATGAGAGAGCAAGCAAGTTGTTGTATGTCTAAGAGAGAATGAGTCATCTAGGACCTAGGAGTATGCTTAAGAGTGACAAACTGTAATACTCTATAATGAGAGTGTTCAAAGAATGCACCTTTGCATGTCTTTTATGAAAGAAATCCAATTAAGGTTATTTACCTCAATAGATCTTGTGAATATTTCTTTATAGAAATAATGATGATTAACTAAAGTTTAGTTACATGTATGTTGGACTTTTAAGTGATTGACAAAAGGAAGATGTTTAATTCTAATGCCATAGGGCAGATTTACCTAAACCGAAGATGAATCTAAGACGAAGGATCCATCGATCCGTGGAGGTGCCAAATTTGGGCAAGAATCATTTTTCCATTATTTGGGAGATGGTGTTGATATTAGGTTATTAAGAGAAACTTATATAAGTTATAAGGGTTCTCGGTTTGAGTTTTCGGAAATGACATCCAAGTCTTGCTTATCAAGTTTGAGTACTTATGAGTTTCCCGATGGAAATTCATAAGTCGTCAATCCTACTTAGAGTGTGTTAAGTTTAGCATGTATAATTTGACCATAGCTAATAACACAACATTTGAACACTTTAGACTCAATGAAACATCTTCATTGCAAGTGTGAGTTGCAATTTGATGACCAATCTTATTGTCTTACAATCGACTTCGTGATTTCATGTAATAACCGAGGATGGTTAAACATGTAGACTCGGAAAATATCTATGGTCATTTGATTGATATTTCCGTGATCTAGATAAATCCTAATCTCGATTTCATGTTCATATTCCAAATTTGTAATTAGATTGAATAGTGAGATTGATTATCGTTTGAATAATAATCATCTTCATATTCGAAATCTTCTTACGATCACTTATTTAAAGAAAGTGCAATAATGGTTTGTGGAATATGTTCAATTCTTCCTAGTCCTAACCTTAGATGGTTAAAGGGTTCTCATTTGGTGATAAGAAATATTATACTTATTTGGTAGAGTAAGAGAAAGTTTAAATGAGAAGAGAGTTTGAGTTTTGAGTTGTGCTTTTGAATTGTTTGAGCAGAGTTACATATGTTGTGCATTTGCTCATGTTTGGCTTTTCGGACATGACGAATTTACCAAGTGCATTGCAAGGTAAATTACTTGAATATTTTGGATAAAACATTCAAGTCGTCAATCCTACTTCATTATGTATTTTATGCATATATTTGCCAAATATTTGGAACACAACTATTGGACAAGTAGACTCAATATGACATCATCTACACAAGTGTGAGTTATGATCCGATGCATATTCTTATCGTCTTGGAAAGGGATGTCGTTATTTTCATATCAATCGAGTGTGATTGAGTATGTAGCTTCAAGATAATATCTCTTGTTATATTTTGATATAATCTTAAAGCTAGACAAATAAAAATCCGATTTCTTGTCCATACTCAAAATCTTATCAATTAGATTCGATAATAACATCAATCATAGTTTGAATAATGAGTTGATATATATTCGAAATCTTTCTTGACCCTCACGAACATTCTTTTAAAAGAAGACAAATAAAGATTTTCATAGTGTGTTCCACTAATCCTAAGACTAGTTGTAAGGTGAGGTTGATGAATAATGACAAGTTAATTTCTTACTTCAAAATTGTCATATATTTTGCTTGTGCGAAAAACTATTTGTTGATATGTATAGTATGCATAATTTTTGACATTTTATGAGTATATAAATGATTTTCCTAAGCATTTTTATACAACACACATCTTTTGTAAAATACTATACGTTGGTAAAAAGAATATAATTATGTGTGTGTGTGTTAGAACAATGCAAGCACAAACAAAGTTTAAAAATACATTTTCTTTTACTTAATTACCAATGTATTAATACAATCTTTTATTTTGTTTAACTAACCCAATGTCAAACACCGCAAGATGATGAAAAGATTTAGACATCTTGTTGGAAGAGAGTTGATGTGTTAGAAATATTTTAGTGACGGGTTTTAATATATGATCTTAGGACATTATTTTTCCACACACTTGACAAACTATTAAACTCCCATTCCTAAGTGGGTTACTACACTCAAATTGATCAACAAGATATTTATGTAACACTTGTAAATACAGTGATATATGCCTATATGCAATGCACAAACAATTTTGCAACTTAACGCAAGCAATCTAGCGTAATTCCTATTAGGCATAATCCGAAAACTAGTAACATACAAATAGTATATATGGCACATGCATTTAGATATATAATTGCTCAATTACAAATAGTAATGATTACTTATTAATATCCATTAACCAAGTTGAAACAAGAGTAAACACACATAATCATCTAGCATACACATAAGGATATTCATCGTCGTTTTGTGTATTAAATATAACGATGTATACTTAGCTTGATTTGATTTGAAAATAAAATAGTTCCTCCCCATTTCAAAAATGAATTAAGATCAATATTTTGAAAATATAACTGTACCATTTTTCAAAGATACATTGACTAGAAATGCTTGGCTTGAAAGAAAAAATAAACTACAAGTTTTATGTCAAAACGAAACATAAAGTTTTGACCACATAGTAGTATTTTTGTATTTCTGACTATTTTAATTAAAATGAAATCTTGGAATTTCCTTTAAAAGAAGTAACCCAATTAATCTATTGAAATGGCGGGTGGCTCAACTTCTACGGACTACGGATGATTTATTATTATTTTTTCGATTTGCCAAAAACTGGCGAAACAGACAGGCGGCCCCCATAAAGGTGACGGCCCCCAGATATATTTGGGGGCCGCCCGAACATTTATGGGACCGCCACCAGTGACCCCAAAACACGTTTTTTGTTCAAAATCATTTTGTAACTTAACTGTAGAACATAGGACTTTAAAAAGTTGTTCCAACACATAAATTTCGTGTTTTAGACATCATTTCTACTCTTACGACTTAGACAAACATAAGTTGACACTTCCAAGTTCTTTTGAGAAAATTTTCTTTCAAGCTAGTATACGAAGTATATTTAATAACAAAACTAGTACGAATCAAACAACAAAACACTTTCCATATTTAGTCCCCCTTTATGGGTTTTGATACATGGATCATACTCTATTTTGAAAACCATTTGTTTTGAAAACTAGAGCGACGTGATTCTGATACCAATTGTGGAAACCGTAGAGGGGGGGGGGTGAATACGTTTCCTTTTAAAAACTTTAAATCTTTTATATCAATAATTACATAGTACATCAGGGGGCCGCCCTATTTAAAGGGACCGCCTCCAGAAGAGGTTTTCGGACTAGATTATTTGTATCAAATCACCAATCAAGTTTGACGCAATAGGAGAAGTGTCGATAATGGATTTAAAATAACTAGCGCATATTCTATCAATATATCCACACTCACAATGTTTACTACAAAGAGCTACACAACCATTACTAACACAACATACACAACAATGCACACAATCATAAGCACAATGCAAGTGTAAAAGTAAAGCGGTAAATGTAAAGACATAAGTAAAGAGAAAAGTAAAAGAAAATGCAAACCGACACGATGATTTATAGTGGTTCAGTCATGAAGCTCCTCTTCGCCCTACTCCACTCCTCGAGTATCCAAATCGAGAGTTACTTCACTAATCAACAAGCTCCATTTTGGCGGAGAAAACCTTATACCAATGCTTATATTATTTTCCGACACTAAGCTAGATGTCGAGTCCTTCGTCGAGTACAACCAAACCCATTATGTTTTATGGCCTAACATAACAAACCTTGTGTTTTATGGCCTAAACACATAAACCGCGTCGCTTACATTATTTTCTGACACTAAGCTAAATGTCGAGTCCTAATCTTAGCTAGAACCAATCTACCATTACACTAATGTATTTTAAGGCCCAAAATACTAATCAACCCACAATCAACCCTTCTGAATGTACACACCATTCGGATCTACACACTACTAAAGATTGGAAGACATGGACTCGATCTATATGTAATAAATGTTACAAATGGACTAACTAGACTACATAACTTCGGATCTTAAAGATGACCGAAGTTCTTCTCTTGCACATGAAGGAAGAAGGAAAGGATAGAAGATTGGATCACATTTAAACAAGATTAAACTATGTTAGTGATCAAGAGATTTAGAGAGAGAAATGGGATTTTAGAGAGAGAAAAGAATTTGAAAAATCTGTGCAAAGAGGGTTAATTTTATACAGGAGAGAGTGCAGTATTTATAGGCAGAGAAATCGAACGGTCAGCTGGTGGCGGTCCCATATATATATGGGGGCCGCCCTAGGCACTAAGGGGGCCGCCCTTAGACTGACGCTCCGATTTTTGTCCTTTTGTGGGGAAGGTTTATCTGGCTGAGCTGTATTTAGTTTTTTTTGGGGGGGGGGTGGGGAAACTGAATTCAAAATCTAAATTTCAAATAAAATATTATTTTTGTTTTTATTTAGCAAAACTATTTTGTGCATTTTTTAAAAATATAGTTTCGTAGAAATATGATGGATTAATAAGAAAAATTATTTTCATGATCACTAATCATGTTTAATGATTTGTTTGTACACACCTTATGTGATTTACGTCAGGTGTAAACCAATGTTTGTCTTGATGCATACTTCAGATGTCGAGAGATGTTGATGCATGTATGCATTGATGATTTGTGATTACGAGTAACTTGCACACTTTAGGTTATGTATTACAAGTCACATGTTTGTCATCACCAAAACATAAAGAGATCCGAGATAGATTAAAATTATCCATAATATTAGTTGCACTAACAATTTATGTTACGGTGTAACCATTTTTGGAGTTACGCCGTAACATTCTTCAAATATTTACACTTTGAGTTCTTTTTCCCTTGTTTCTTGTCACTTTCTTGCATTTCACCTGAAAACAACAAAATGATAGAAAATATCTCGTTTTCGAGTGTTAGTGAAACATTTATAAGTAATATAGGGGGTATTTTGCCACCAAAAAGTATTAAATATTTGATGTTATCAAATATCCCCCCACTTGACCTTCTACTTTCTCCTCAGTATAACCTTTCAAGAGAACATTTCATAAAAATTTCTCAAGAATAACTTCAAGAAATAAATTTATAAAACTCTTATGCTAGAAAACATCAAAGCCAAACACCTCACAAAAAGGGGATACAAAGTCACTCAGCTATCCACTAGTCTAAGTGTTTCATTTTCAGGTTGATCGCTTAATTACACAGTCATAGCATGTATTCTATCATAAGCTTGGAAAGTACACAAATCTGCACCAGTTAGGGTCTAAATAATTCTTGAAAGCAACAAGGGTAATATGGTTTTAAAGGGTGATAAAGGGGTTAGGATAGACATGGGATACACATTTAATGGTTGTTAATATAAAAATACAAAACAAATAGTCTAAAGTAATATAAGGTTGTCATAACTAGCCGCTGTCCATCCATGGGTCCGAGAGTCTAAGTCCGAAAATCTGATCTTCAATAATGGGCTACTAGCTCCATTCTTCATGAGTATTGGGATGACTTGGTGTAACAATAGGCTACTAGCTCCATTCTTCATAATTACTGAGATGTCTCGATGCAATAATGGGCTACTAGCTCCATTTTTTTAATTTTATTTTGCACCATCTTTATATTTTTAGCACATGTGTGGCTTTTTGTTTCACCCTCTTTTCTTCACTTTCTTCATGATAAATATGCAAATGTTACAGGAGTTTATATTTTTAATTATTGCCCCTACAACATCCGATATTATACGCACATCCCCTCACTTGAGATAAACAATGTCGAAAGTGGTGATACAAGGGGGTCTTTATAGATCATAACTAATTAGTCTTCCACGAATGCATATAATTCTCATTCCCATTCTACCCAAAACATGGATTTAAGTAGCCAGAGATTTTAACACAAAAAAATAAAGACTACAGGGTAGGCTAAGGTGAAATGGTGTAACGAAACATATAGAGTAGGGTGAAAACATAGATTGGCTCAACATCGGTGATCTAGGGGTATCTTGCACTAATAATGAGTGCAATAAAAGGGTTTATCACGGGAGGTCGACAAGTCAGTGTAACAAGTCGATAAACACACACATATAGGCTATTTGGGTGATTTCCTAAGTGTTGCCTTCTTGAACTATCTATTCCTGCTAATCAATTAGGTCTCAAAATGATGTACATGCCAAGTTCTAAAGTCTACAATACTACCGGCACACTCAATATTTTGGTGGATTTTTGAGTAATATGATGGAAATGGAATATTAGGCATAAATCTCACCAAGTAATAATAAAGGGTAATGTGCATTCGGCAAAGATTAATTCTAGTTATTTAAGAAAAATTTGTCAAAAATTTTAAAATTGGCATAATTTTCAAAGAAAACTAGAAAATCGAAGGCAAAACATATGTCAAGTATTAATTCTACTCTCATCCCCCCACTTGATTTGTACAATGTCCCTATTGTACATTAAGGAAATGAAATAAAAAGGAAAGAGTATAATTAAAACAAAAACTACCTGAGCATTGCTTCAAAATTTGAATTTTGGCGAAAATCTTTATTTTCGTCTTCCTGCAAGCTCTTTATCCCCTGTGATCACAAAACAAACCAAAGCATAAAATAGTTCTACAAGAATTATGAAGTGTACAGGAAATACAAACCTAACTCATTTTCGTAGGAATCACGGTTGCATTTAGCATATGCAACAAGCCTTTTAAACCACTTGGTGGCCCAAGTGGACGAGTTTAGTCTCGTGAGGGCTTCCAAAGAACATACCCACAAAGTTCATTTACGTGTACAAGGTTTAGACATGTTTAAAACTTAATTTTTTATGATTTCAGAAAGAGGTTATGACGTAACCGTGAAATGGGTTACGTCGTAATCATGTGGTAAAAAATTTAAGTTTTAAAGCGTTACAGCGTAACCGTGAAATGGGTTACGTCGTAACTATAATGGTTACGGTGTAAACTGAGTTTGTTACGCCATAACTGTTACGGATTCAGCAAGGTTACCACATGATTTTGAGTCGATCCGGTCTCGATAATTGCCTCTTAGCTTCTGGATTTTGCAAAACAAAGTTGAAAACATACAAACCAACTAAAATGCAGAATGGAAGATAGTCATGGGGTGCCTCCTACAAAGCGCTTGTTTTTTTTGAGTCGAAATAAGGGTGTTCCTTCCCTCACTTGAGATTAAGTGCGAGTGAGAGTAGTAATGAACACCATGATTTGCAACTGGGTAGGGGAATGATAAATTAGAACCATACTGCTGCTGAGATTTCATTTCCCTTGATGATTGGCTCACTTGGTGTAGTAATTTCCGAATGAAGGTCTCACAATCATATGTCTTCTATACTACAGTCTGTTATCTTAATTCCTGTTCGCGGTAACCTTTGTAATATTAGAAAATTCCTCCTTGAATTTGTTGCTTGTTAGACATAGGGTTTGTAGCCGGTGCTACATAATTATCGTTAGGTGGTGTGATGTGAACCGTCAGAGGGGTCAAAGGTTGCATTACGCTATCATTTATAGGAATATCATAATCTTGTTCTTTTTACCTTACAATTTTGTCCTTATCATGGACTGGTCCTAGTGGTATATATGGTTGCACTACTGGTTCAAGGTTGGGTGAAGTGTGTATGGTAGATGTTAGAAATTGCCTAATCCTTTCTACATCCTTGCTCGTAATGTCCCAACCGACATCTATGTCCCCTTCATCATCCTGAGCTTTTGCATTATGAATTTCCTCAGAAATTTCCATTTATGCGAATGGTTTTGCGAGTTCTGTAAGGGATACCCATTTGTTCCTTCAAATGTCCTAGAAACGGCGTAGGTGGTAAGTCACGAGGAACCGGCTCCTTCATGTTTTCCTTACCTATTGTCGTAATTGCCTTGACTTATTCACCTGTATTAGTGAGGACTTTATGGGTTAATTGATAAGATTTTTCCTATAGGTTATTTGTTGTAGTTTTAAGTGCCCTTATGTTCGATTCTGTGTTTTCAAGGATCTTCCTCATCCTTTCATCATTCGTGATCTGTTTTTTAATTGTGTCTTCGCAAAATTTGATGATGGTTTTGTTAGACCTAGTATTACGTGAAGTGATGGTCATTAAGACTCCTGAACCTTGTATTTGTCTAGTGTATATTCCCAGAAATTCTATAATACTAATTGGGCCTAGTTACAGGCTTTAAGCCCATTAGATAGCAAGCCCGGTCTTGGAAGCCCACTTAAACCCATGGTCGGCCCATGTAACTTACTAAATAAAGCCCTCTCCAAGTGTGGAGAGGGTGTTGCTCCATTTTTCTCTTTTATTGAAGTAACCCTTTTCCTTGTTTTACCTTTTCTCTCTCTAGTTTTCTCTTGCAATTTGTGTGTTCTTGGATGTGATTTGATAAGCTAACATGTGGTATCAAGAGCTCATGGTTATCTAGTGTTTGTGGTTTGCTTTTTCTTACTTAATTTTAAGCAGTTTCGTCCTTGTTTGTTGTCATAAAGCCCTCGGCTCAAAGTTTTTTTGGCTTTTTGGTTTGTTAATCTTCTACTTTCCTTGCTCTACATGCTCTTCATGTGTTAAATAAGCTTCTAGTTAGATTTTAAGGCTTATTTTATTCGGCTTATTTACTAGTTCTAAGTGGCGGGTTGGTTCGTTAGTAGAGAATCACATGGAAAAAACGTGTTCTTTGTGTTTATTCGTGTCCTTCCCACTTCGTTCTTAAGCCTTTTCAGCTTATTTGGTTAGTGTGTAGCTTATTAAAGTCAGCTTATACTATGTTCTAAGTGGCGGTTTGCGTTTAATTTGTGTTTTCTTTGTGGCGGTTTGGATTGTTTGAGTACATTGGTTTGTATTTAGCCGATTTAGACAATAACAACAAAGCATACTAGTTTTTGTCTTGTAATCAAATACTGGCAAGCAAACAAAGGCTAGGAAAGTGACTTGTACTCTTTTGAAAGTGACATCTAAGGTGGCGGTTTGCCAAAATCTTGTAGTGATTTGATACATCTCCTGGCGGTTTGGCAATCTAACTTTAATAGCGGTTTGATTCAAACCACTTGGTAGCGGTTTACATACAGGTAGCGGTTCAAAAAAATTACTTGGTCAAATATAAAC
>BQNB010051734.1:0-40831 GCA_026074375.1 Tanacetum coccineum | reverse complement strand
TTTCGAGCTTAAATGGTTGAAAATGGGTCAAAATGGGTCGTTGAGCTTCGTACGCCTAGGATTTCTTCTTCGGGGTTTCAAGGCTTGGTTTCTTCTCTTCAATTTTGTTCTTGGGACTCTTATATCACCTCTTGATCATAACTTGGAAGCCATTATTAAGATAGAAAGAAGAATGAAGGTGTGAGTTTAACATGAAGGGTGCGTCCCCTATAGGGTCGTTTGGACTTAGAGGGCAACCAAGGAGTGATTTGATGTCCTATTTCGGATAGGGCTAAGTTGGAGGAGCTATAAGGGTAACATGGTGAGGCTAGGGTAGTAGATAGGTTGAGTTGTATGGTAGTTTTGGTGGTGAGGTGACCGCGGCACCTTGGAGAACAAAGAGGAGGATGTGGAGCTTTAGTAACCATGAAGGGAGTTTAAGCACCTTGTAAGCTGCTTAGGCATAAAGGAGGTGCATCATCAAGGTGCTTGGATGCAAAGTTAATTCTTGAAATGGGTCAAAATGAAAGAAAAAAGGTATACGAGTTCAATAGGGCTCGAATTAGGTTTTCATGCTTATTTTTCGTATGCATTTGATTATTAACGATAGATTATGGATTATAAGGTTTGTATTAAGAGTTTATAACAATATTCGATTAGTGGTTCGAGTTTAAAATGGGTCACGAGTTAGAATTAGGGTTCGTTTAGGATTTCTATGATTTAATTCTTGAGTAATGAAGTTATAATGATGAAATATGATTTGTAAAGTTGTAAATTAAGTATCTATAACTTATTTGAGTAATGGTTTAGGTTTAAAACGGATAAAACAAAGAAACGGGTCATGGTTTAGAAACTAGCTCGGTTTAGGGTTTCTTGGTTTTAATTTCATGAAATTTCATGCAATGGGAATGAAAATGAAGTGCATAGCTTGCTTGTAACTTGTACTTATTAGTTTGTACAAGTCTTCTAAGGAAAACAGAGGTAAAATGGCTATTTTAAATATCATGCATTAATGACCTGTACATTGTGCGTTATAAGACTTGTACTTTGATCTTTATATTTATACATTACATATAATTAAGGTTTAGAGGTAAACGTTTAACATTTAAAGTCCGTTTTGAAATAACGTTGTGAATGGTACATTATATGAGTAATCTACTTTGTAAAAATGATATTAAGATATTGACTTGACATATTAGGATGTTTATATGATATAAACATAGATATAGATGGCATAGGTAGGTTGCGTGATCTCGTTAACTTTAGTTATGCAAGTAATGTAATAAAGCAAAAAGTTTCCCCGTACAATTGTGATCATAATAAAATAGGTTGACGATCTCTAGTGGCTTACGCCTATTATTAGCATAGTTCTTTTGACGATCTCTCACCGCTTTGAGCTTCTCCTTAATCAAGACTACCTTATCAGTTGTCTCTTATACCAACTTTGGTCTAAATCAAACTACCTTCTCCAACTTCAGCCCATAAAACAGACGATCTACATTTCCTTCCATACAGTGCTTCAAACGGAGCACACCGAATGATCAACTGATAACTACCACCAAAATCGATAACACATGCCCTTATTATATCTTCCAAGTTCTAAATCATACGTTCACCTTGTCCATCCGCTTGAGGATGCTAAGCAGTTTTCAAACCACATCACGTCTCTAACACTTTTTGCAGCGCCTGCCAAAACCACGAGGTAAATCATCCATTTCAATCTGAGTTGATCGTCACTAGAGTTCCATTCCTTACTATTATCTCATCAATATAAATCCTTGCCAACTTTACCTCTTGAAATCTTCTTGTATAGCTAGAAAATGAGCTAACTTGGTTAGTCTATCGACCATCACCCAATTCACATCATACTCACTACTTTGACCTTGGAAATTTAGTAATAAAAATCCATGGTGATTCTATCTCATTTTCACTCAAGTATCTTAGGTTGTTGCAGCAAGCCAAAAGTCTTTGATATTGCAGCCTTCACCTTTAAAATAAATCCGACAATTGCTAACATAGGTAGCTATATCATTTTCTACACGTTGCTACCAATACATGTCTCCAATATTATAGTACGTCTTATCTGCTCTGGGATGTACCAAGTATCTTGATGCATGGGCCTTATCCATTACACTTCCTGCCAATAGATCCCAAATTCAATCCATAAAGTACAAACTCTCGTCTCCTTTTCTTTCCATCTGTTGATCTAAACCATGTAGTCTTTCTTGCAAGAACGTTCTCTTGCTTGAACGCCTTACTTTAGGCTGCCAATATCATCTCTTTTACTCCAGACTAAATGGTCATAGTTATTGCTCGAACACGTCTAGGTTTCACCTGTGCCTTCCTACTTAATGCATCAGCCACTACATTCGCCTTACCAGGATGGTAGCGAATCTCACACTCATAATCCCTAAACAGCTCGATCCACCTCCTTTGGCGCATATTTAACTCCTTTTGGTCAAAAATATGTTGAAGGCTCTTGTGATCCGTGTAGATGACACTCTTTGTGCCATACAAGTAATGCCTCCAAATCTTAAGAGCAAACATGACAGCTCCCAACTCTAGGTCATGTGTTGTATAATTCTTCTTGTGAATCTTTAGTTGTCTCGATGCATAGGCGATTACTTTGCCTCTTTGCATGAGCACACAACCTAGTCCTTGATTCGATGCGTCGCAATAAACTACAAAATCTTCATTTCCGTCTGGTAACGCCAAGATAGGAGCATCACCCAAATTATTCTTTAAGGTATGAAACGCTTCTTCCTCTTTTTCGCCCCACTCATACTTTTGATTCCTCTCAGTTAGGGAAGTAAGGGGGTTTAACAATCTTAAAAAAAATCATGATGAACGTGGGTAGTAACATGCCAATCCTAAGAATAATCGTCCAATTCCTTACTACCTCACTCTTACTCGGGTCCACATGATTACGTTATGGTTGACCACGTGACCAAGAAAATGCATTTCTTCCAACCAAAACTCGCACCTAGAAAACTTCGCATACAACTTCTCCTTCCTCAATAACCCAACACTAACTTCAAGTGAACTTCATGCTCTTCCGTTGACTTTGAGTAGGTCAGAATATCATCAATGAAAACGATGGCAAACCTACCTCAGTACGGTTTGCAAACCCGATTCATTAAGGTTTTCACGACTCCTTGAGTACATTCACCTTGAACCCAAAGTATCTCACCACCTTCCAAGGGTTTCCAAACCACCTTCTCATGACATACTATCACAAATTTCCTCTTGGACAACCAGTCCATTCCTATAATCACATCAAAGCTTCCACGACTCAACGGTATCAACGAACTCCAAGGGTTACGATCAATCGAATAGGATAACAAACGAATAACGAGTCAAAGACTAGAATGCATATAGGAGATTCCACATATGCAAATATACGTGGATTAAATGACATAAGAATCCTTTGAAAGAAAAGATGCATATATGCACCAAGGGAAAGCGCAACCAAAAGAAAATCAACAGGCATACCACGACAAATGAACACATACAAAAATATCAATACGAAAGACGTAAATTCTTATACCAATTATCGACTTTACTCGAAAGGCCAATTTAAATAACATTTTTATATAAATCAATTTAAATTAAGAAAGTTACTTTAAGTTTAAAAATTGTTTTAAATAATAATGAAATTGTCTTAAATGTAATCTTTGAAAAATTCATTCGGGTTGCCATAAAAAAATATCTAGAGATGGTTATCTAATGGTGTATCGTACCTTACCACTATGAATCACTTTAAACCTGCTTTTTATAATAAAACAAAGTCTATTTACAAAGATTATTTTATACACAAGTTTCTCTAAACACCAACACAATACTTCCAAAAGGTTTTTATAATTAGACATCAATTATAAAATATGTTACTCAAACAAAGGACGCCGTAATACCAAAAGGGATCGTAAAACACCATACAGACTCTAACATAATTCTATTGTTTGAAAACAAAGGAAAATACCAGGAACCATATACTCAACATAAAATCAAACAAACTCATACAAGAAAACTCATGCAAGATGTTACATACCCAAAAGAAAACGTAAGGTCTTATCCAAAATAACGATCAACAGAGCAAACCTAAAAGCATCGATACTAACACGTCGCCAATGGGTTATGAAAACCAAGGGATATACAATCAAGGGAGTAATGATACACACTAATATGTTAGGAATAATTAGTGCTTAAAAGAAACGTTTGATACTCATACGAGTAATCAATGCAATGAAAGAACTAGCGAAACGCGCCTATATCCGAACGAGCAAATCCGAACAACCAATATACATCAAGACATAGAATGGGAAATATCGGGTATCCTTACTAACAAAGTACGATGAAGGGATGCTAAGCTTAGACTTAGGAAATCCGGACAAACAACCGAGCAAACGAGCAACCTCTATAATAGCAATACTAGGTATCCGCAAATCATGAATACACATATAAAAAAACATATTACACTACCACCTTACAACCAAACATAAATAAATGCAATCATGGTCACAAGTCCTACCTTGTGTGATGGCCCTTATACTTAATGTTGGCCACCATAATTATAAGTGCCATTCCCTTTTACCCAACACGTGTACGTACGTTCCAATAACTACCCAATTCAAGTCATAATTCATATATAAGCACATATACCACATTGCACATCTTAAACCACTCCAACTTAACACATAAAGGATGCTTCATCAAATAACTACTTACTTATATCAAAATAAAATCAAAACGACATAAAGGAACGAACGTCTCGCAACAATTCCCAAAATATGAAATATCCGAAAGAAATAATCAATAACAACATGATGAAGTAAAGAACGAGATAAACTTATGTTGGGCCTCGCTTGGGTTTGACTTTGCCTGTTAGGAACAAGAAAAGTCTCGGTCACTTCTAATATTAACTAGTCAAAGCTCGTAGTTAGTCAATGTTTAGTTTATAAGCTAATATGGCCCAAAGTGCCCATGGAATCCTAAACTAGCCCATGGGCCGCCGCCCACCGTTGAGTAAAATAACCCTCTCCATGCCTTGGAGAGGTTGGTTGGTTGGTTGGTTGGTTGGTTGTATTCTCATTTTCTCTTAATGCATTTCATGTTTAGCATTTTCTCTCTTTAAAATCATCATTTCCTTTTACGACATTTACCGTGTGTTGGCTTTCTATCCCTTCCCAACGATGTTACCCTTTCCCACTTCTCTCACTAGTTCTTGCTTCTTATATATCAAAGATTACTTGTATTCTACAATTGGTATCAAGAGCCATGGAGTGATTTGCTTAGTTCTTGTGTTTGTTTTTTTGTTTGGTTCATTTTTCCGTACGCCTTTTCTTCTTTTCCTTTGTTTTCGAAGCTTAGTTGTACACTAAAAGGTCATTTACCTAGGTAAATTTGATCTAGTATATTTGGATATAGGTGTATTTGCTTTGGAGATTTGAAAATCTAATTTTGTTCATCTTTTGTTTGCAAAAAACCTTATAAAGTACAAATCTTGATTTTGAAAAACCTTATAAAGATTTTGAGTTTCGTCTGTGTATTGCATGAATTTGCAGTTTATAGCTCTCTTCGAATTTGCAATTTCTTGTGTCTCTGAATTTATAGTTTATAGCTCTCTCCGAATTGGCAATTTTTTTGAGTATCCGAATTTGCAATTTCCTGTATTACACGAATTCGCAACATGCTTCAATACCCGAATTGGCAGCTTTCAGAAGCACACGAATTTGCAATTTCTAGTTGATTCCGAATTCGCAAAAGACTTCTTCAAGACAGAAATTTGCAGAATGTCTCTTAAGGATATAAATAACGAATTTGCGGTTTCTCTTAAGGACACGAATTAGCAGTTTCTCTTAAGAACATGAATTTGCAGTTTTCTCTTAAGGACATGAATTTGCAGTTTCTCTTAAGGAAACGAATTGGCAGTTTTATCTTAAGGAGACGAATTTGCAGTTTTACTTAAGGACACGAATTTTCAATTTCACTTAATCAAACGAATTTGCAACACAAACTTTAAACTCAAATTGCATTATCAAAATTATACTGTTTATTTCTTTGGCTTGTAAAATCTCGTGAAACACTTACATGTTTTCCCGGTTTTTTCAAGAATTGTAAAATCCCGTGTAATTTTATAAATTAAAACACAAAAGTCAATACCCTGAAACATAATTACTTTCTATCACCGCTCGATCGATCGATAATCATTTTTATACCACTTCATCAATGACGACCCTTGTTGATAAGTCACTTCTCTCATGTGATGACAACAAAAACACCGATGCTTGAAAAAACACTTTGTATGCACTCGTGGAAAAGCAGAATGAACTTTATAAAATATGAATAACCATCAGTAATTGATGCTTGCTTCCTGTTGAAAAAGGTCCACTGTTTGGCCAACAATTTACAGTAATGGTGTAACCAGACCAAAGGAATCAACTGAATTAACTCCCGCAGAAACCATTCATGCTGATTGTGACATCAAAGCAATAAACATCATTCTACAAGGCCTTCCAACTAAAATTTATGCTCTTGTTAGTCAACATCGTGTAGCCAATGATATTTGGGAGAAAATCAAACTGCATCATGCAAGGAATGTCGTTACATAGCAAGAACGAGAATGTAGCTGTACGATGAATTTGATAAGTTTCATTATACAAGAAAATGAGTCGTTTACACGAGTACTACTTGGAGATTCCTCTGCACTCAATGATATGAAATTTACAAGATGGCCACTAGAGCAACTTACCAAGTCAATACCAAGTTTCTGATACTCTTCCTAGCTGAATGGAGCAAATTCGTTACTGATTTAAGTTGGGTCCAAAGAATGCATACTACTAATTTGATCAGTATTCAATGCTTACTTTGGAACACCATGAACCTACATGCAAATGAAGTTCGATTGATGCATGAACGCAACTATGAATCCTCTTGCTTTAGTTGCATCTCACCAAATGACACAGTCTCCTTATCAATCTCATCAACACTCTTACCATAACTCTCAACATCAACAATTTGTCTCACCTTATCACGGATCTATTAAACAGTATGGATCACCTTTTGAATCCTCAACAATAACTCAATCAATCAATCTCTAACACCTCATTCAATTCACCTGATCCCCTAACCAATTATCAAACTCAGTTCACCACAATGTTTTCTCTCCATCATCATCTATTCCTCAAATTGAGTACTCTCCCACAGTCAACCAACAATCTGAATTTTCCCAATTAGACTCCGGTCTGACTATACCAGTTTTCAAGCACGGTGATGATCCAATTGATGCCATCAATCATGTCATGTCTTTCTTTGTCTGCGGTAGTCACTTCCCGCTATCCTACTACCAATAACATCTGAGAACTTGTCAAACCCAAGGCAACAAGCCACCATTTAATGATGGAAGAGTAACCGTACAACCAGTACAGGGGAGACAAATTTCTTATGCTGCGAGTACTACAAGAACTTTCACTCCAGGAGCAAGTGGGAGTAACTCGGGGAAACAGAGGATTGTTACTTGTTACACCTGCAAAGGGGAAGGACACATGTCCAAACAATGCACTAAACCAAGAAGGAAACATAATGATTCATGGTTTAAAGATAAAGTGTTGTTGGTTCAAGCTCAAGTAAATGGACAAATTCTACATGAGGAGGAACTTGCATTTTTGGTAAATCCAGTAATTCCAGAAGCTCAAGCCACACAAACGATCATTACTCATAATGCTGCTTATCAACCTGATGATTTGGATGCATATGACTCTGATTATGATGAACTCAACACTGCCAAAGTTGCTCTTCATGGCGAATTTATCTCATTATGGTTCAGATGCTCTCGCTGAGGTACACAAACAAATAATGTGAATAATAAATCATGATTAATTAAGCTGTTGCAGGTGACCCGTATTCTGGAAAAGTCGACATGTTATGAATCAATTCAGAGACTGAAATAACTATGATTGCAATATCATTCCATATTCTCAGTATGTGACCGAATCATAACAGGTAGCTATTTAGAATTCCTAACTCTTCTACAACAACAAGATGTTACTGAATTATCTTGATGAACAACTTGAAAACCCAAGTTTCTAGATTGTATACCAAGATAAATCTAGAAAATAAAAGTGTCAATTATACTTAAAAAAACAGTTAGCTTGAAAGATATAAGGAACAAGTTAAAGTGTTGAATGAAGGACAAAATGTTGATTTAAAGAGTAATGATAACGTTTCAGATTCATGTGCACAGTCTGTAAAGATTGATCATCTTAAACAAACTCTTTCTGCACATTTAAATGAAAAAGAATCTTTAATGCAAACAGTTTCTCTTCTCAAAGATGATTTTAAGAAATAAGAATCTAGGAACATTGATAGAGAGATTGCTTTAGAAAAGAGGATCAAACAACTAGATAATATTGTTTTTAAAAGAGATCAATATGCACAAACTGTTCACAATGTGACAAAACCATCAGTTACTCTATGATCATACCACTAAAACAATCTCTAGATTTTCAAAAATCCTATCTATCTGAAGAAAGCTCAAGCAGTGGAACCGAAGCTATATTTGGTGATTATTATTGAGAAAACTAATTCCCATTATATTCCTGACTTTGAAGAACCTTGTTACTTGCTGAAGAAGAGTCGTATCAAAAATGCTATTTAACACAAAATATCCCATAATGTTTAAAAGAAACAAACACAAACCAACCAGTCAATTATGCTGCACTTAACCAACTTATATAAAATTTTGAAACACGCTTTGTTCCACCAAACTGGAATTATCTGCTGAACAAGCCTTTTGGTCTCAGAATTCTGTGAATTCTCTAGAACCCACTCTTTCTACTAGACCCACCAAAGTTGAGATTCCAAAAGAACTTCCTAAAGTCAGCATGGTGAATACGAGTTTGAAAAAACTTAAACACCATATTGCTGGTTTTTACGTGGTTGTCAAAGAAAGAACCACAGCCACAGCTATCACTGAGGGCTCGTGAGGGTTCGAACATATAAAAGCTTGTTTTCGGGATGAAATAATTCTATTTGTAAAAGCTCTGAAGGACTTATTTAAGACATTTGATCAATTTTTTATTAATGAACTTTTTGAAGTCTAAAATGTCTTTATTCAAATGGAACAGGTTGTGGAACAACATCGTTTAGAGTCAAAAATATTTAAAGTTAAAATGAATCAAGTTTTGAACGAAAACGAACGACTCTTGGAACAAGTTATTAGCAAAGATATTGTGAACATTATTGTGAATTCTTCTGTGGATAATGCTTCTGTGAATGTGCATGAATGTGAAAAGTGTCTTAAACTTGAGACTGAGCTTCTCAACAAAAAAGATTTTGTTGAAAAAGAGATTTACGATAAACTGTTCAAAAGTTTTACCACTCTTGAAAAACATTCCATCTCTTTAGAAGTTGATTCTCAACTTAATCAAGAAATTTTTCAAAGGGACAATTCTGTTTCAAATCAAAGTGCTCCAAGTTTTGATCAATTGTTTGAATTAAATGAATTAAAAGCTCAGTCCCAAGAGAAAGACACGGTCATAAAGAAGTTGAAAGAGAGAATTAAATCTCTAAGTGGAAAAATGAATGAGGATAAGATTAAAAAGGACTTAGAAGAGATTGAAACTATAAATATTAAATTGGATCATAGGGTATATTGTCAAGCTTATTGCTGAGATATGAGCATTTGAAACAGACCTTATAAGTAGCTTTATGACTAGCGATTAAGCCAGCATTTATTCGATCATAAGAACAATGTGATGATTTATTAATTAAGTCAAGCATGTAAAGCTTGTGGAAAATTTTTATATTAATGCTAGCCTTATGAATAAAGTTTTGGTAATTATAGCTCTCAAAGATGACTTAAGGAAACTTACAGGGAAAAGCTTGTTGATAATGTATGAATATTGTTTACTAACACACTATTGAATCCAGTAGATGCTTAAGATTGATGTAGAAACCAATATAAGACCCCTAAAATTGTTGAATAAAAGGACACTCACTCTGTCTATTTATTAAGCAGACACTCATGAATAAGCTGTAGTTTTTAGGTGGATCTTGTTGATCATGTTAAAGCAAATTATCCTTAGATCATTCCTCTAGGTAATCTGCATGTTCGAGCGCTCCTCCTTAACGCTGCCCCTATTACACACACTACTTCGCTATATAGGTATGTACTTAAACCTATCTCAGGAGTTCGCTTTGTATATACCTTCAGTAAAATCCGCCGATTGAGTACTCACAATTCTTGCGTGAAAGATTTAGTCGGCTGTGCCCAAACAGACTCAAGGACAAATAGTTAGATTCACTAAGCTTCACATTTCTTAGTGGAAACACAGTCACGCAAAATTACTCTACATCAAACCTAGTTTTAACATAAAACCTTTGTTATTTGTCTTTAACAGGATGTAAAACCGTTCTTTTGTCTAGTACTATCGAATCACAGCCTTCAGGCAATACAAAGAAAGAGATGAGATTCTGGCAGACACCAAAAGTAGTACTTAGAAGAATAGTGTAGAAGCAACCCTAGGAAAGTAAATGTGTTGAAAATCTAAGGATGTTGTTGTTGCATCCTAAAGGAACTTCTATATGTGCAACATTTCAAGTTAATTGCGAATTTTGGAAAGTGCTATGATTTGTATGTTCTTGATTTTTCTAATAATGTGAAATGCTCGTTTGTAAAATCTAATAACTGTTAGATAGTTCACAGGGAAACAGTGTGGAAACAATAGGAAAGGTGTGTTTACAAATATTGGATTTTTTCTGGATGACCTACTGGATCGGACCTACACTATCAGTAGGAAATGCGTGCCCTTTAATAGGATTACACAACTATGAAGAGCCCTTTGAGGAAACATAACTGCTCTAGAAATGATAACTCCTAGGCCTGGTCAGTAAAATTGGTTTACTCAAGGGGAAACACCTAGGAAATCAAAAAAATAATGTTCTTGTTATCTGATCTAAGGTTCTTAAATGTCTGTATCTGCTAACATATAGAAGTAACCAGTCAATTCTTGAGGATCCATAGTTGTTCTGATGTTCCTCTTCCTCTCGTTGATGAATGCAGTCGTCCAAATTGGTTTCTTTTGATTTGTAGACTCCAGCTACTAACAAACATATGATCCGGGGGCGGAAGGAGAGTCGTCTCAGCTCACCTCGAAGTTTCGTTAATATGAATTTTTAGGGTACAGTGTCAGAATTCGGAAATGATCACGCGTGGCATAGATTATTGGGTGTGGGTTTATGGCTTATCAGATTGGGTATTGTTATGATATCTAAGGGTTTACGCTATGTAGAAGGCCTTGGGACCACAGACTTTTCTCTGTTGGGGTCAATTGTTGGGTTCTCGAACCTGAAAGGTTAACTTTACGACTTCTTCACAACTTCACGACTTTACTTCACCACACTACTTATATCACAACTACCTAACACTACTTGGTAAGATCACAACGATCTAACTATACTTACAAAGATCACCAAGATCTAGCTACTACACACAACTACAAGATATACAATTGATTTACAAATATGTGATATGAATGCAACAAGATTGCTATGCACACTAAGGTGTAATACTTCTTCACTTGATGATGGAAGTATTCTTCTATTGCACTTGAGGAATATAGCTTAGATCACTTGGAAATAAAGCTTTATGATTAAATGATCAAAGGATTTTAGAGAGGATAAGTGGGATGTTTTGAGCAGAAAGAATGAGTGCAAAAGGTGAGAAAAATGTTGAGGAATAATCCAGTATTTATAAGACAAGAAGGAGGAGCGGAGTCTATGGCCGGCCCCCTTAAATAGGGTGCCGTCCCCCTTATAATTAAGGGGGCCGCCCTTTTCAAACGCTCCTCTTTTTTGTCCTATCCAGGGGTGGTGTTTACTGGACCTTTTCTACCCGTTTTAGGTTCGAAAATTTGAAATTCAAAATGTTTTATTTTGAATAAAACATTTCTTTTAAATGTAGAAAATGTTTTGTAAGTTTATAAACATGTTTACAACATTTTATAAAAGTTTGAGGTTGAATAAAAATTTCCTTTGATCATAAAATCCATTAAGCATTTATTTATTCATACCTTTAAGTGATGTAATTGTTGAAATGAGAATTTACTACTAAATACTTGTTTACGTTGAACGTTTTTATATTTTGTGATTATCAAAACGTAAAGATGTGAAAAAATATTATTAATGTTTTTAGGCATTATATTTTATCAACAATCTCCCCCTTTTTGATGATTACAAAATTTAAACTCATTAAATGTAAAATTATTTTTAAACAAGTATTTAGTGAGTTTTATGTCATTTCTCCCCCTTTTTGTAGAATCAAAAAGGCATCGTCGAGGATTGCTAGTAAAATCGACGGAATAAATGCTCCCCCTTGATGTGTGCTCCCCCTCGTTCGAGGGCACCAAGGAATCGAGCTATGGTTTCTTGGCTACAAAATGGGTTAGAACAATACAAATATTTCTAACATGTAGCAAGGAAGAAAAATATGACATACAACCAACAATGATCATTCATTAAAATTAAAGTAGTGTGTGAAACACACTCATGCATACATAAGGAAAATAACATGCTAACATACATGAAATTAAAAGTACAAAAGTCCTATAACTAGTAAAGCTCCATAGGACTTGCATGCAAAATGGTAGAGGATCAATTATTTGAGAGACTAAACATAGAGCATGTTTAGTTTGGGGATGATGGTGGAGGTGGTGTGATGATGATTGGTGGTTGTGAGAGCATGTGTTCAATATATGAAAACATATAGTGAAGTTCATCACTTAACCCGAAAATGAGGGTTCGGTTGTGGATACAACAAAGGCATGAGTTACCATGTGCTTCAAGGAAATTCCAAGGGATAGGATGTGCAATGATAGGTGGTGAAGGTGATGGAGTATCAAATTGGACATCAAGTGGGGTATTTGGGGAAAGAGTGAGAGTGATGTCCATTGATGCATTATCTTGAGTTGGAGGTGGTGGAGAAACTCTTGGAGGAGGAGATGTTGATGGGTTCAAGTAACCATTTGGTGAGGGTGATGTTGATGATGTTGGTGATTTGGGTATGTAATCAATTGAAGATGAAGAAGTGTCTTTGGTTGATGGTGTTTTGGAGGGTGCATTAGGAGCACTAGGTGATGAATTTGAAGTTTGGGTGATGGAGGTTTTTTGTGGTCATCTTGGGTAAATCCACATATAATTGTTTTAGGTGAATGATGTTGATTTTGTCTCTTGGTAGACCTATGGAAATGGAAGCTCTAGTGGAGGCCAGGAATGTCGTTTGTTGTTGATGATGGTATGTGAAGGAGATGGTGGAATTGGTGTTATGCATTTGGAAGGGAATTTATAGGAAGAGATTTGTTTGAAAATGGGAATTATCTTGGATTAAGTTTAGGGAATTCCAAATGTTGTTCAAGCATTTTGGGTAAAGATAGCTGATACTAGGTAAAAGAAGGCAAAAAAGCAGTGAAAAAATTATGTTTGGTATCCTCCATTAAGGGCCTAAGGGCGTGTT
Source organism: Tanacetum coccineum (assembly GCA_026074375.1). Taxonomy (NCBI): domain Eukaryota; kingdom Viridiplantae; phylum Streptophyta; class Magnoliopsida; order Asterales; family Asteraceae; genus Tanacetum; species Tanacetum coccineum. The sequence goes on along the minus strand of BQNB010051734.1, from coordinate 27,345 downwards.
TTACCCGTGAAGGGCTAAGGGCGGTCCCCTTAAAATTAAGGGGGCCGGCCATTGTGAATTAAGGGGGCCGCCCACTGTTAGTCCCATTTTTCACAGAAAAACTATTTTTCTCAGGATTTTTGTGAGGGTATTTTTGTTTTGGTGGTTTATTTGCAGCAAGCCCTATAGAGTTTTATAAGCATATTTAATCTTATAACATATAATAAACACATTAAATCATGAAACCAAAATGGCATAACTAGTTGATTTAATAAAACAACCAAAGGTTTAAGGCATCATAGCAAATAAGTACCTAAAAGATAACCAACATATAAGTCTTTCCGAATATATCGGATGATCACCACACAAGTTGTTAATAACATACACATAATCAAGTTAAAAATTGTCTTAAACTACATTTAGCCATCTAGTTCACTCCACTCCTATGTCTTCATTTCTTCTTCTTGCTAAACACTCCTTTTAGTGCCTTTCCAAATGACTTGAAACCTCCGCGCATCTCCTTATGCATTTCTTGCGTTTGGTTGAGCAAGGTGGTTTGTCGTTCAAAGAGAGTTTCATCGGTTTGTTCGGAAGCGGAAGGCATTTCGTAGTTTTGGTAGTTGAGTGGATTAAGAGAGTTAAGATAGGTGGTAGGAGATGGAGTACTTGCACGAGAAGTTTCGACATCATCATCATCATCATCATGTTGATGAGATGACGTGCCGTGATGATGAGAAGATGAGGATGAGACGGAATGGCGTGCCTTGCCACGATCACTTCGAGGTCTCCGAGTTTGTTTAAGAGCAAGAGGACGCATGACTCGATCAACAATGTCATAAATGCCATTGTCGAGATGAGGATATACTTCCATGATGTGACGATAAAGACGAGTCAAGAACATACCGTATGGAAGATTGGCGGTTGGATTTGCTCTAGCACATTCGATTCGTTTGACAAAGAAGTAAGCAAGATTGTATTGTTCCTCGGCAACAACACAATACAACATGTGAGCAAGACAAGCGGGGAGATGGTCCCGATGTCCTCCTAGTCCAAACACATTCTCTCGAATGAGTTCTTCCCATTGCTTCATGTCGGGGCTTAGTTCCTTAGTGAGGATTTGATTTGGAGTGAGGGTGACGGTTTGACTTTTAATGGTACGATCTACCATGACACGTTCCAATTCAAGAAGTCGACGAATATCATCGGGAGTTGGAAGGTCGGTGGAATATGGTCCCTCGGTTTCTTGAGAATACTCAAGAGATCCAAGCTCCCCCTCGTTGGTGAACACGGCTTGACCGTTGTAAGGAATTTTAAGGATTTGACTGAATTGGGCAAGAGTAAGAGTTATGAATTCATGTTGAATCATGAAGGAGATGACAAGATAGCCGTATTCATCGGTTTGAACCGTGACTTGCCTAAAGAAATCAAGAATGAATCTTGGAACAATCGGTTCGTTGATTTTAAAGAGACAATCGAAGCGAATGTTTGTGAAGAGACACTCGATGTTGTTGGATTTGTAGTAGGCTTGATCAACAACACGTCCTTCGTGAATGTTGCGATTTTCAATAGATTTGTAGAATTTGGCAATAGTAAGGCAAATGCCGGGGATTTTGGATACTTTAAGGATGTAGGATTTAGTAAGGGATATATCGATGGAAGTAGCTCTTGGCATTTTGTCACCTAAACAACTTATCAACAACATAAAATAAAAAATTTATACTAAATAAAATGAATTTTAGTATAATGACAAATGTGAGACAAGGATTACTTCGACCAAAAAATAATAAAAAAAAACTAAGAAGTGATCCATATGTACCTTAATTTATTTTTGACTTAATCTATGATGTGGAAGAATATATATTATTTATATATTTCAACACCAAGATCATAAACCAAACACTCCCTTATTAACATAAAATTAGTTTAGGCTTGTCAAAAACTATACGTCAAGCTATATCATGGTGATGAGTATACGGTTTTTTATTTTTAACTTGGCAAAAAGTTAAGTGGTGGTTTATTTTTAATTTAATATATGTTCTTAAAAGGTTATGCCAAACGCCCCTTTATTTTATACCAATCACAAAAAATAGTCAAATATTATATATGAATTATATATCTTGATGACTTATACAAGCTAGTTAAGTGTTTATGCACGTGACAAAATTATGGTGGTGGTCATTTCGACTCTAAAAAAATTGATCCTAAGAAACAAGCCAAACACCCCTTTATTTTTATAATACATTTTCTATTGATTCGAAAAGTATACATTTAGAAATGTACATTTGAAGGACAAAATAGTGTTGTTTTTATCATGTTTTTGGCATGAATCAACAATCTTTGTTAAAAAATATGAAAGTAACCAAAAATTTGTGACTCAATTTAGTGTTTTGATTCAATTCAATCATGAATGTAGTGTTCCTATGACTACGTGTATCATTATAGTTATGGAAATCCTAGACAAAAATAAAAAATATGAAAATGATGAAGAACACCCGATTTTGATTGGGAGCAAAAATTGGATTATAATCAAATGAATGAATGATGAAAAAACTTAAATTGAATGTTCGTTGATTAATTTGTTTGTAATTGCCTTGCGAATTATGGTTAATTGGATGATTTAAAGTTTGATTTTGGTGAATATGGTGGTGGGTTTTTCGTCACAGCAGGTGGAAGAGGGAAGAAGGAAAAAAATGGTGTTTGGCTATGTATTTTCGAATGAAAAAGAGAAGTTTGTTTTTCCAGTGGTCGGCTCCCTTAAATAATTAAGGGGGTCGCCCAACTTACACGGTCGGTCCCTTTAATTTTAAGGGGGCCGCCCTATAAAAAAAATCTTCGATTTTTAGTCATTTTTGTGAGAATGATAAGTGTCAAAATAATTTGGAATATGCTAGTAATATTATTTAATATAATCGAGAAAGAATACTTAACATTTTTAATTAACTTTTCGTTAAAAAAATTGATTACTTCAGATGAGATAATCAAGTAGTTAAGTCGAAGGAAGGATTAACAAGGATTAAGTGACTTTTTCAATTAACTTCTAGTTAATTGAGTGAGATAATATTATTCTCGGATAAATAATTTAAATGTCATGATTTGGAGAAAAGCCAATGACGGTAATATTAAATGAAACTGAGGATGATATCGATAGATCGTAGTAGATCGTAGAAAAAACATGAGGCAGAAATATTTTTACGCGTCTGTTGACGCATGGTTGACATGGATTCGAACGATCGTTGAAGTGAAGGGAGTTTGTTTCATCCATAGAGTCTGTGATTGTTTGCGTGACTAATCCTACTTTAGTTAATTGTTACCACTAGCTTGCTCGTCTTCATCTCCGTGAGTTTGCTACGTGTCATGAAGATTTCCATTTTTGTTATACAATTATAATTAATTATAATCTAAAGAAAGAGTCTAGTTTCATTAAAGAACTAATCTCTTCAAAGCTAGAAAACCAACAAATGATATTTCTAGAGACTACACTATTATTTTTAAACTAATTATACTACATCATCATAGTAACACATAGTCATTTACTTATAATCTATATTCTACGAATATGAAAAGTGAGACGTACCTTAGACTTTAGAATAATCTTCCTTAATGTCTTCACAATGTAAATGATAAGGGTTCATGGGAACCTTGTCATGAATTATTTAGTCTGTAGACAAATAATGTTTGTAGATAACACACCATTTTAAAGATTGTGTTGGCTTAGCCATTTGGTCCCCAACGTTTCATGTATCCGAGGATATTGTTTCCGCATATGTTTTGCATTTGGTTTTGGCACATACATTTTTCTTGCCAGTGAACAACTTCTCACATTGACGTGAAACTAAGCGGATGTGAATGGTTCCTTTTTATGTGATCTAGGAAGTTTGTCTACTTGGTCTTCTCTAGGTTGAGGTATTTTAGACCGAGGACGAGGATTATTAGTCATTCTCGGAGGTGGAGTTTTAGACCTCATTGTGGGTTTAGTAAATTGGACTCCGGGTTTTAAGGAGTGTTTGTAAAAACGTTTTACTTCATCATCACTTGCAATAAGAATTTTAGTATTACTTATAAGTATAAATTTTGGGTTTGATTCTATCAAAAAAAATATTGACTCGACTTCTTAAGCTTTTACAAACTTTACTTGTTTGGTTTCGCTAGGTGATCCTTTGGTAAAATTAAAACCTAATCCGGATTTATCTCCGGAAGTCTTTTGAGAATTTATTATTTTCTTAAGTGAGTGACTACTATCATTAAATTTACCCAGCCTAGATATTTCTTTTTTAAGTACCACATTTTCAAGCTTAAGATCTTGACATAATTTACATTCTTCAATTATTTCCTTACCTTTTTCTATCCTAGATAATTTGTTTTTTTAGTTCTAGTACTTCATTTTCTGATTCTATTTTAGCTTGTTTTAGAGTTTTATTTTTTATCATGACTTTTAGTCCTAATTTGCATAGTCTACTATATTCATTATCTAAGTCATTTTCGTCTAGTAATGATTGGTCATCACTAAAATATTCGGTTCGGTTTTTTTATTTTTTTTTTTTTTTTTTTTTTTTCCGGAATGGTACCTCATTGGAATCTTACAATAGACACTTTTCATCTTTGCTTTCTCATCTTCATCATCTTGCTATCACTCTAAGTCATCCCCATGAACGCCTTTGATTTTGATATTTTAATTGTTTCGGACATTCTCCGATGAGATGATTTGGATCTCCACACTTGAAACATTTTCTTTCACTTGTCTTATTTTTGTCATCTTTATTTCTTTGGAATGATCTTCTTTCTTCATATGGTTGTTTTACGAATCGTCCTTGTCTTTTGAAGAATTTCTTGAAGTTTCTTACGGCCATGGCGTATTCTTCATCTTCACTATCGGAGGTTGAACTATCTTCATCACTAGATTCCTTTCTAGCTTTCAAGGCAATAGATCTACTTTGTTCTCTTTTGTTTTTGACGGTTTCGGAGTCTTTCTTGATTACTTCTTCATAGACTTTTAAATTTCCAATAAGTTCGTCAAGTGAAAGAGTTGTTAGATTCTTTGATTCTTCGATTGCCATGACTTTTGCGCGTAATTTAGGATGCAATGCCCTAAGAAACTTCCTAACACAATTCTTGCTAGAAAAACCTTCATCAAGTACCTTTAGACTAGTAATAATAGCGTTAAATTTAGCAAAAGCATTATCTATTGATTCCTCTTCCGGATCAGAATTGTTCTATTGTTGAACAAGGAAGATCTTATTTTATTTGCTTTGACTTGATTTTACCTGGATGATGTGGATTAACAAAGTATCCCAAATTTCCTTTGTCGGTTTGAACATAAAATTCCTTGCATATTCTTTTATCGTGGTAAAGCATTATAAATTACCATTTTGGCTTTATTATTTTTAGCAAGTTTCTTTTTAAGATCATCATTTTGTTTGTGAAAAGATACAATTTCATCCTTTTTAGTTTCAGGATTAAATTGAATGGGAGGAAAATCACCATCGGTAATAACATGCCAAAGATCTAGATCTTTTGACTTCACATAAGTTTCGAATCTATTTTTCCAATAAATAAATCCATCACTTTCAAATAGTGGTGGTCTTTGCATAGATTGCCCTTCTAAATATTTTTCCGATTCCATAGATCGATTCAAGTTTTAAAATACAATTTATTTTAAAAATCTTGTTTAACGTGGCTCTGATACCAATTATGGAAAACTAGAAGGGGGGGTTGAATAGTTTACCACTTTTTAAATTTAAGTTTTATGTATGTTTGTAAAACTTAGATTCGACCTTTTTGTGAATTCAATGCTTGCACAATATGAACAATGTAAATATATGAAATGATAAAGTAAGACAAGAGATAAGAGTAAGAACAATCAAACCACAACGCGAGGATTTATAGTGGTTCGGTAACGAAGCACCTCTTCGCCCTACTCATACTCACGAAGCACCAAACTCGAGACTTTTCTTTACTATGTCAAAATAAAAAACTTCCCTTATGGGGGAGCAAATCGTACACAACGTTTGCTTATATTTTCAAATTTACGACATAGCTTAAATGTCGAGTTCTAATCTTAGCTAGAACCAATCTATCACAACACAACTTCACGACTTGTTCACGACTTCTTCACAACTTCACAACTTCTTCACAACTTCACGACTTCTTTAAAACTTCACGACTTCTTCACAACTTCACGACTTCTTTAAAAACTTTATGGACTTCTTCACACTTCCGACTTCACTTCACACACTAGTATATCACAATACCTAACACTATTGGTAAGATCAACAACGATTAACTTATACTTACAAAGATCACAAGATCTAGCTACTACACACAACTACAAGATTATACAATGATTTACAAATATGGAATATGATGCGACAAGTTGCTTGCACAACTAAGGTGTAATACTTCTTCACTTGTTTGATGGAAGTATTCTTCTCTTGCTCTTGAAGGATATGCTTTGGATTCACTGGAAACATAAAAAAGCTTTATGTTATGATTAAATGATCAAAGGATTTTAGAGAGGATAAGTGGGCTGTTTTGAGCAGAAAGAATGAGTGCAAAAGGTGAGAAAAATGTTGGGGAATAGTCCAGTATTTATAGGACAAAAAGGAGGAGCGGGGTCTATGGCCGGCCCCCTTAAATAGGGTGCCGGCCCCCTTAAAATTAAGGGGGCCGCCCATGTAATTAAGGGGGCCGCCCCTTATTCAGACGCTCCTTTTTGTCCTATTCAGGGGAGGTGTTTACTGGACCATTTCTAGCCGTTTTAGGTCCGAAAATTTGAAATTCAAAATGTTTATTTTGAATAAAACATTTCTTTTAAATGTAAAAAAATGTTTTGTGATGTTTATAAAAAGTTTACAACATTTTATAAAAGTTTCCTTTGATCATAAAATGCATCAAGCATTTGTTTATTCATACCTTTAAGTGATGTAATTGTTGAAATGAGAATTTACTACTAAATACTTGTTTACGTTTAATTTTACGTTGAACGTTTTTATATTTTGTGATTATCAAAACGTAAAGATGTGAAAAAAATATTATTAATGTTTTTAGGCATTATATTTTATCAACAAAAGATTTTCAAAGAATATTCTATCGCTTAAACAATGTCTACAGCTCTTTAGATAGAAAATAGGATATTATTTGAGAGGGAGAAATAGTCTAATTCTTTCTAAAATGATCTTTCAAACAATCATCTTGGAATAAAAAGAAAAAGGTTTTAACTATAATGGATCATCAATTAAAGGGGAGTTAATATCAATTTTAACTCAATTGGGCTTAAGATGTTATTGATTTTAACCATCAGCGACTCAATGGCAAAATAAAGGACATAGATTCTAAGGTTGCATGTTTAGGGACTCTTTGTGTCATTTCTATATCCTGTTTAGACTTAGGCATACATTTTAAAATAAGATAGAAGAAGTAGCAAAGTACAAGGACCATTTGTGCAAACTAGTAAAAGATGGCCGGTTATAATTTCCTTAGTAACACATTTCACTCACACTTGTCATAATTACAAAAACCAAACACCCCCAAATACTCTCTAACACATTTCGTTCGATTCAAACTTTAAAATCAAAATCATATTTCAAGATCCAAGGCTCACTCCTACTTGTAAGTTATCCCTTTAACCTTATGTTGTCAAAACAAATTAGGTTATATCTCCTTTTTGCACTCATAATCGGTTAAAAATGAATTAGGGTTCATAATATAGGACGAATTTTTGTAAGTTGAATAAAGCGAAACATGTGTTTATGGTTTAATACTTGTGGGTTTACGTTAATTAGTACATATGATGCCTTCTTATTCCCTTGTCACATGTTTTAGCCTCCTTAGAAACCTTTTATTTGGAAAAGTTAAATTCTAGGCTCGTTAAAACTAAAAGTGTGTATAAGTTTGCTCGTGTAGTGCTATTGGGTATATAATCAATTAAAGATGAAGAAGTGTCTTTTGTTGATGGTGTTTTGGAGGGTGCATTAGGAGCACTAGGTGATGAATTTGGAAGTTTGGGTGATGGAGTTTTTGTGTCATCTTGGGTTAAATCCACAAACAATTGTTTTGGTGGAGATGAAGTGATGTTTGTCTCTTGGAGACCTTGGTGGAACATAGAAGCTCTCAGTGGAAGCCATGAATGTTGTATGGTTGTTAATGATGATGGTGGAAGGAGATGGTGAATTGGGGGTTGTCTGTTCTGCATTTAGAGGGAATTTATGGGAAGAGATTTGTTTGAAAATGGAATGAATTTAGATAAGTTTAGGGAATTCCAAATGTTATTCAAGCATTCTGGGTAAAGATAGTTGATACTAGGCAAAAGAAGGCAAAAAGCAGTGAAAAATACTGTTTTACCCATGAAGGGCTAAGGGCGGTCCCCTTAAATAGGGGGCGGTCCCCTTAAAATTAAGGGGCCCGGCCATTGTGAATTAAGGAGGCCGCCACTGGTTGTTAGTGCCCATTTGTCACAGAAAGATAAAACTATTTTTCGCAATATTTTTGTGAGGGTATTTTTGTTTTGGTGGTTTATTTGCAGCAAGCCTTATAAAGTTTTATAAGCATAGGTAATCTTATAGCATATAATAAACACATTAAATCATAAAACCAAAATAGCATAACTAGTTGATTTAATAAAACAACCACAGGGTTTAAGGCATCATAGCAAATAGTTACCTAAAAGGATAAACCAACATACAAACGTCTTTCTGAATATTATCGATGGTTCATCACACAAGTATTAATACATAAACATAATCAAGTTAAAAATTGTTTTAAACTACATTTAGCCATCTAGTTCAGCTCCACTCTATGTCTTCATTTCTTCTTTTGCTAACACTCCTTTTGTGCCTTTCAAAGGACTTGAAAACTCCGCGCAATCTCCTTATGATTTCTTGCGTATTGGTTGCGCAGGTGGTTTGGTCGTTTCAAAGAGAGTTTCATCGGTTTGTTCAGTAGGAAGGCCATTTTTGTTATAGTTTGGCGTAGTTAAGTGGATTCAACGGAGTGTAAGATAGGTTGGTAGGAGATGGAGGACTTGCACAAAGAAGTTTCGTCATCTCATCATCATGTTGATGAGATGACGTGCCGTGATGATGAGAAGATGAGGATGAGACGGAATGGCTTGCCTTGCCACGATCACTTCGAGGTCTCCGAGTTTGTTTAAGAGCTAGAGGATGCATGACTCGATCAATAATGTCATAAATGTCATTGTCGAGATGAGGATATACTTCCATGATGTGATGATACGACACGTCAAGAACAATACCTATGGAGATTGGCGGTTGGATTTGCTCTAGCACATTCGATTCGTTTGACAAAGAAGTAAGCAAGATTGTATTGTTCCTCGGCAACAACACAATACAACATGTGAGCAAGACAAGCGGGGAGATGGTCCCGATGTCCTCTTAGTCCAAACACATTCTCTCGAATGAGTTCTTCTCATTGCTTCATGTCGGGGCTTAGTTCTTTAGTGAGGATTTGATTTGGAGTGAGGGTGACGGTTTGACTTTTAATGGTACGGTCTACCATGACACGTTCCAATTAAAGAAGTCGATGATTATGGTCGGGAGTTGGAAGGTCGGTGGAATATGGTCCCTCGGTTTCTTGAGAATACTCAAGAGATCCAAGCTCCCCCTCGTTGGTGAACACGGCTTGACCGTTGTAAGGAATTTTAAGGATTTGACTGGAATTTGGGCAAGAGTGTAGAGTTTATGAATTCATGTTGATTTCATAAAGGAAGATGACAGATTAGCCGTATTCATCGGTTTGAACCGTGACTTGCCTAAAGAAATCAAGAATGAATCTTGGAATAATCGGTTCGTTGATTTTAAAGAGACAATCGAAGCGAATGTTTGTGAAGAGACGCTCGATGTTGTTGGATTTGTAGTAGGCTTGATCAACAACACGTCCTTCGTGAATGTTGCGATTTTCAATAGATTTGTAGAATTTGGCAATAGTAAGGCAAATGCCGGGGATTTTGGATACTTTAAGGATGTAGGATTTAGTAAGGGATATATCGATGGAAGTAGCTCTTGGCATTTTGTCACCTAAACAACTTATCAACAACATAAAATAAAAAATTTATACTAAATAAAATGAATTTTAGTATAATGACAAATGTGAGACAAGGATTACTTCGACCAAAAAATAATAAAAAAAAAACTAAGAAGTGATCCATATGTACCTTAATTTATTTTTGACTTAATCTATGAAGGTGGAAGACACTATATATTATTTATATATTTCAACACCAAGATCATAAAACCAATACACTCCCTTATTAACATAAAATTCGTTTTTTAGGTTAGGCTCCTGTCACAAAACTATACGTCAAGTATAATCGTGTTGACAAGTATAAGTTTATTATTTTTAACTTGATAAAAGTTAAGTAGTGTTTGTTTTTATTCAAAAATCATGTTCTTAAAAGGTTATGCCAAACGCCTTTTTATTTTATACCAATCACAAAATATATCAACATATATATGACATGACTATATTTGATGACTTATCAAGTAGTTAAGTGTTTATACAAGTGACAAAATTATGGGGTGGTTATTTCGATTTAAAAATTGTTCCTAAGAAAAACAAACCAAACACCATTTATTTTTATAATACATTTTCTATATGCTCGAAAAGTATACATTTAGAAAAGTATGTTTTGATGGGCAAATTAATGTTGCTTTAACATGTTTTTGGCATGAATCAACAATGTATAAACTTTGTTTTAAGATTAGAAAAATATGTTTGTATATTTATGAGAATTTTGAACCAAATTTTTTTTTTGTAACTTAATTAGTGTTTTGATTCAATTCTATCAAGAATGTAGTGTTCCTATGACTACGGGTATCATTATAGTTATGGAACATCTAAAATAAAATTAAAAAATATGAAAATGATGAAGACATCCAATTTTGTTTGAGAGCAACATTGGGATGAAATCAAATGAATAATGAATGATGGAAAAACTTACAATGATGTTGTGATGGTTTTGTTTAGTGATTACCCCTTGCGAATTTGGGTTATTTTGGTGATTTGAGGTATGTTTTTGAAATGGTATGGGAGAGTGTTTCATTCACAGCATGTGGTAGGAGGAAGGAAAGAAAAAAATGGTGTTTGGGTATAAGAAAAATCGTCTGAAATGAGGAGTGTTTATTTGTCCAGTGGTCGGCCCCCTTAAATAATTAAGGGAGGCCCAATTAACACTGTCGGTCCCCTTAATTTTAAGGGGGCCACCTTTAAAAAAAAAATTCATTCGATTTTTGGCCAGTTTTTGTGAGAATGAATATTGACAATTTTTTTTAATTAATCCTTTGTTTAGTTAAAAAAAAATTTCTTTTGATTTATTTGGATGTGTTAATCATGAGTCCAATTTGAGAGGCGATTTAGAAATGAGTTTTTCTGATGGTGAGGAAATTAATTTCTTCAACAGAAAATTAAATTGATTCGATTTGAGATAAGACGAGAATGGATAGAGAAAATAATAAGATAGCAAGACGTAGTTGAGAATATGTGTAAAAAGAAAATTGATTCCGATGGACGTAGACGATGGTTGACATGGATCCGAGACGATCGTTGAAGTCGAAGGGAGTTTGTTTCATCCATAGTGTGTCTATGATCGTTGCGTGACTAATCCTACTTCTATGTTAATTGTTAACCATAGTTTGCTCTTCTTCATTCCGGCGTTTTTGTACGTGGTCCATAAAAGAATTTCCATTTTGTGACGATTTTATGATTATAATCTAAACGAAAGTGTAGGTCATTAAAGAACTATATCTCTTCAAAGATAGAAAGCCAATAAATGGGTTTTATTTCTAGAGACTACACTATTATTTTTAAGAGCTAATTATACTACATTATGATAGTAACACATAGACATTTACTTGTAATCTATATTCTACGAATATGAAAAGTGAGACGTACCTTAGACTTTATAATAGTCTTCGTTAATGTCTTTCTAAATGTTTAATGATAGGGTTCATGGGAACCTTTCATGGAAATTTCTTTAGTCCGTAGACAAAGAATGTTAGTAGATAATATACCAGTTCAAAGATTGTGATGACTTAGTCATTTGGTCCCCAACGTTTCATGTATCCAAAGTTATTGTTTACACATCTATTTTGCATTGGTTTTGACACATACATGGTGAGCAACTTGCACATTGAGTGTAAGTTTGGTTGGTGTGGTCTCGATCCACATTGTAGTGATGAGTGTTAGGGTAATTTGGTCTACCATTGTCTCTCCTAGGTTGAGGTGTTTTGGAACGAGAAGGATGAGGATTTTCTTTTCTTCTCGGAGGAGGTGTTTTAGACCTTATTGTAGGTTTAGTAAATCCGACTCCGGGTTTTAAAGAAGGTTTGTAAAAATGTTTTACCTCATCATCACTTGCAATAGGGATTTTGGTGTTGTTTATAAGTATAAATTTTGGTTTTGAGTTTGGGTTTGATTCCATCAATTTTTCTTTTGACTCGACTTCTTGAGCTCTTACAAATTTTACTTTGTTTGGTTTTCGCTACGGTGATCTTTGGTAAAATTAAATCCCAAACCGATTTTATCTCTGGAAGGTTTTTGAGAACTTATTATTTTCTTAAGTGAATGACTAGTATCATTAAATTGATTTAGCCTAGATATTTCTTTTCTAAGTTCCTCATTTTCAAACTTATGTTCATGACATAATTTGCATTCTTCAATTACTTCTTTCCTTTTCTAGCTAGATAGGTTTATCTTTTAATTCTAGTACTTTATTTTCTAATTTTAATTTAGCTGTTTTAGAGTTTTATTTTTAGCCATGACTTTTAATCCTAGTTTGCATAGTCTACTATATTCATTATCTATGTCATTTTCGTCTAGTGATGATTGATTATCACTAAAATATTCGGTTTCGGCAATAACTCAATTGGATCTTTAGCCACAAGACACGTTTCGTCCTTTTGTCTTCTCCTCTTTTTCAATGTCGCCTCAATCCAGAAGGCTCTCCCACGAACGCCCTTTGATTTTGATATTTTAATTGTTTCGGACATTCTCCGATGAGATGATTTGGATCTCCACACTTGAAACATTTTCTTTCACTTGTCTTATTTTTGTCATCTTTATTTCTTTGGAATGATCTTCTTTCTTCATATGGTTGTTTTACGAATCATCCTGTCTTTGAAGGAATTTTCTTGAAGTTTCTTACGGGCCATGGCGTATTCTTCATCTTCACTATCGGAGGTTGAACTATCTTCATCACTAGATTCATTTCTAGCTTTCAAGGCAATAGATCTACTTTGTTCTCTTTTGTTTTTGACGGTTTCGGAGTCTTTCTTGATTACTTCTTCATAGACTTTTAAATTTACAATAAGTTCGTCAAGTGAAAGAGTTGTTAGATTCTTTTATTCTTCAATTGCCCTGACTTTTGCGCGCCATTTAGGATGCAATGCCCTAAGAAACTTCCTAACACAATTCTTGCTAGAAAAACCTTCATCAAGTGCTTTTAGGACTAGTATAATATGTTAAAAATTTAGCAAAAGGCATTATCTATTGATATCCTCTTCGGGGAATCATGACTTTGTTCATATGTTTAAACAGAAGATCTATTTAGTGCTTTGACTTGATTATTACTTGATGAGTAATTAACAAAGTATCCAAATTTCCTTTGCGAGTTTTTGACACATAAAAATTCTTTTATTTCTTTACGTGGTATTAAAGCATTTAAATTACATTTTGGCTTCATTATTTTAGCAAGGTTTCTTTTTAAGTCATCAATATTGTTTTGTGAAAAGATACAATTTCATCCTTTTTGTTTCGGGATTAAAATTGATTGGGAGGAAAAAATCACCATCGGTAATAACAGCCAAAGATTAGATCTTTTTTGACTTCACATCGTTTCGAATTATTTTTCCAATAATTAACCATCATTTCAAATAGTAGGGGTCAACAAGAGGTAAGGTAAGAATCAATAAACCACCACCGCAGAGGATTTTATAGTGGTTGGTAATGAAGCACCCTCTTACCCTATTACACGCCCTGGAGATACCAATCGAGCGTTTTCTTCCACTATGTCATCAAACTCCCTTTATTATGGCGGACAGAAAATCCGTCACAACGTTTGCTTATTATCGTTGCCGACACTAAGCTAGATGTCGAGTTCTAATTTAGCTAGAAACAATCTATCACAATAAACTTCATGGACTTGTTTCATAACTTCACAATCTTCACGACTTCTTTCACAACTTCAAAACTTCTTCCTAACTTCTCGACTTCTTTTCTTACAACTCCTCGACTTCACTTCACCACACTACTTATATCACAACTACCTAACACTACTTGGTAAGATCACAATGATCTAACTATACTTACAAAGTCACCAAGATTCTAATCTACTACCACAACTCCAAGTTATACAAGAGATTTACAGATTTGTGATATGAATGCAACACGTTGCTATGCACACTAAGGGTAATACTTCTTCACTTGAATGATGAAGTATTCTTCTCTTGCACTTGAGGAATATAATTTGATCACTTGGAAACAAAGCTTTATGATTAAATGATCAAAAGATTTTAGAGAGGATAAGTGGGCTGTTTTGAGCAGAAAGAATGAGTGCAAAAGGTGAGAAAAATGTTGAGGAATAGTCCAGTATTTATAGGACAAAAAGAAGGAGCGGGTTGGGTCTATATGGCCGGCCCCCTTAAATAGGGTGTCGGCCCCGTTAAAATTAAGGGGGCCGCCCATGTAATTAAGGGGGCCACCCTTATTCAGACGCTCCTTTTTTGTTCTCTTCAGGGGAGGTGTTGTACTGGACTTATTTCTAGCCGTTTTTAGGTCCGGAAAATTTGAAATTTAAAATGTTATTTGAATACAACATTTCTTTAATGTAAAAAAAAAGGTTTTGTGATGACAGTTTATAAAAAGTTTACAACATTTTATAACAGGTTCCTTTTGATCATAAAATGCATCAAAGATTTTTTATCATACCTTTTTTTTTCTCTTTTTTAAATTTTGTTTTTTTTTTTTATTTTTTAAAAAAAAAAAAAAAAAAAAAATAAAAAAAAAAAAAAAAAAAAAAAAAAAAACTTTTTTTTTAACAAAAAAAAAAAAAAAAAAACAAAAGTTTAAAAAAAAAAAAAAAAAAAAAAAAAAAAAAAAAAAAAAAAAAAAAATTTTTTTTAAAAAAAAAAAAAAAAAAAATTTTTTTTTTTTTGTTTAACAAAAAAAAAAAAAGTGATTGTAATTGTTGAAATGAGAATTTATACTAAATACTTGTTTAGTTTTTTTTACGTTTGAAACGTTTTTTATATTTTGTGATTATCAAAACGTGGCAAAGATGTGAGAAAAAAATTTTTTAACGTTTTTTCTGGCATATATTTTATCAACCCAAAGATTTTCAAAGAATATTTCTATCTGCTACTTAGCAATGTCTACAACTCTTTAGATTGAAATATAGGAGATTATTTGAGAGGAGAAGAAATGAGTCTAATTCTTTCTATAATGATCTTTCAAACAATCATTTTGGAATAAAAGAAAAAAGGTTTCTAACTATAATGGATCATCAATTAAAGGGGAGTTAATATCAATTTTAACTCAATTGGGCTTAAGATGTTATTGATTTTAACCATCAGGGACTCAATGGCAAAATAAAGGACATAGATTCTAAGGTTGCATGTTTAGGGACTCTTTTGTGTCTTTCTATATCTTGTTTAGACTTAGGCATACATTTTAAAATAAGATAGAAGAAGTAGCAAAGTACAAGGACCATTTGTGCAAACTAGTAAAAGATGGCCGGTTATAATCTCCTTAGTAACACATTTCGCTCACACTTTTCATATTCACAAAACTAAACACCCCCAAATACTCTCTAACATATTTCGCTCGATTCAAACTCTAAAATCAAAATCGTTTTTCAAGATCCAAGGCTCACTCCTACTTGTAAGTTATCCCTTTAACATCACGCTGTCAAAACGAATTAGATTATATCACCTTTTTGCACTCATAATCGGTTAAAAATGAATTAGGGTTCATAATATAGGACGAATTTTTGTAAGTTGAATAAAGCGAAACATGTGTTTATGGTTTAATACTTGTGGGTTTACGTTAATTAGTACATATGATGCCTTCTTATTCCCTTGTCACATGTTTTAGCCTCCTTAGAAACCTTTTATTTGGAAAAGTTAAATTCTAGGCTCGTTAAAACTAAAAGTGTGTATAAGTTTGCTCGTGTAGTGCTAAAAGGTGTTAGTTAACTGGTTCATGTCCCTATGTGGTTGCTTTAAGTCTCCTAGATGCTTTTTAATGCATGACTAAAGTGTTTCACCCTTAAAATTCTTGCGAATGTAGGATTTTGACCTAAAATGTTAGTTAAATCTTGTGATTATTGCTTCTGTGATGATATTACATCTATTATGTAGTTAGGAAGTGTTTCTTGACTGCATATGGGTGATAGAATTTGATATTAGGTTGAGATAATGGCAAGCGAAACATTTTGCATTTGAAGGAAGCGAAACATGTTTGGCTTGAATAAAGCGAAACATGTTTTCTAGCGAAACATGTTTCACTTATTCTAAGCGAAACATGTTTGACTTTGTTTGAGCGAAACATGTATGAAGCGAAACATGTTTGACTTTGTCTGAGCGAAACATGTATGAAGCAAAACACGTACAGGGTCACATTCCAAGCGAAATATGACAAAAGATAAGAGGAAACTCTGCCCAAATTTTTTAAAAGTTGTGTAGTACTTGTTCTTTATGTCATATTTCATCTGTGTTTCAACTGTATGTGTTTGTTTTCATCCTCCAATTGAATATGTGTCCTAAGTTCTCTTAGACTTGTCTTGTTGACTTTGACTATTGACCTTAGTTGACTTATTCATAGAGTGTAGTAATTCAGTCATGTTTGCATGAAACCTAATCATAGCCTAGCTGTAATTCAATCATATCATCAAGGATAACCAAAATTAATCAGTAAAATATATCTGTTGTGTATATAAATTGTATTGGTTAATTCTTAAGCAGAATCATGAATAAAAAAGAAACTCAACAAGTTATTGCTCGTAATGAAAAATGGGTTCCATCTGCTGATAGAGTCAAGTTAAGCTCTACCAATCTGAGACTGGAAACCACTATGCCACAGAAGAAAGTGATATTTCAAGTTGTCATTGATGTAATCAAGAATTACACGTGCTTCAAGGCTTTCACTATCTCTGCAGATGTTCCCGAAATCTTTATGCAGCAGTTCTGGTACATAATCAAGAAGGTCCAAGGCACAGATTCTTATGAATTCCTTTTGGCAAACAAAAAGTACAGAGTCGATGCTGAAGTCTTTAGAAAGATTCTGGATATCTATCCAAGAGTTAAAGGTGAAGAATTCACTGAGCTACAAAATAATGATGATACCCTCACCTTCCTCATTGACCTTAGCTACAAAGGTCTACTTCACAAGTACAACAACATGTATATGGATCCAGGATTGACATGATGTGGGGCATGTTCTACAGAGAGAATGTCGACTATCCTGAGTTGATTTGGGAAGACTTTGCTTACCAGATTGATCACATGAGGGAGAGAAAATCAAGAGGTGAAAATATGCCATACCCCTGATTCACCAAAGTTTTCATCAATCACTTCCTCAAACACAAGTCTCTCTCCAACCTCAAATATCAACACTATCATACAATCAAGGCTGATGGTATTATAAGCAGACTCAAGTTTGTCAAAATAGGAGAAGACTATCAGGAATATGGACTTGCTATTCCTAATATGATGTTGAATGATGCAATCAAGCAGTCAGAGTCTTACCAGATGATTATCAAGTATTCCACTAGTCAGATTCCCCCCAATAAGAACAGAGGTAAAGGTTCACAAGGAAAGAAGATTGTTGATGACTCACATGAAACTGTTGACGTATCTAAAGAGTCTGAACCAGAACCTGTTAAGAAAAAGACTGCTAGTAGAAGAGTGATCAAGAAGAAAGTCATAATTTCTTCTGATGACAACATTATTCCTGATCTAGATGTTGCTTTGGAGTTAGGTAAATCTATTAGCTTAGCTGAAGCTGAAGAAGAAGAAGAAGTAGCAAAGCAAGTCCATGCTACTCATGCAAGGATTGTGACTGAATCTGCCAAGAAAAATTCTGGTAGCGGAAGTTCTAGAAGTGTAGTCATTCTAGACACTGCAAGTGCTCCATAGTCAAAACCAGCCATTTCAAAGCCTAAGCTTAAAGGTGTTCAATCTTTAACCTCTGAAGAACAAGAAGCTGTAGAGTTATGCAAGGTCTCAATGAAAGTAAGAAAACCAGCAGTAGACAGCCAGGTACTAGAGGTTCAAGTGAAGGAACTCGTAAGATACCAATGGTTTCCGATGAGTCCACAGTCATCTCTGCTACCTCAAGTGAAGGAACATGTACTAAACCAGGAGTTCCCGATGAGGAAAAGGTTTCAACAGAAGAAAAGGTTATTCTTGAATGGCGATCCGAACAAGAGAGTGAATACTCTAAAGAAGACCTAAATGAGGAAGAAGACATCGATTGGATTAATTCTGAGGAAGATGTCGAGAAGAAAGATGATACTGATGATGATAAAAGTATAGATCTTGAAACGACGAATGATGAAGAAACTGATGATGAGCTCTTACAAGGTAAAGAACAAGCTAATGACGATGAGGATGAAGAGATGTTAAATGCTGAAGTTGAAGTGTCACACCCCGACAATGGCGGAAACTCGAGAATGCAACATAATGATCAATCATAACACAAGATACAAAATAGAGAAAATTACATTGCATAAACTCAAAGTGCTATGAAGACCATCAACCTTGAACAAACTCAAGTGATGTCCCAACGTCCCAACTCGCAAACTAAAAAATCCACAAACTCTTACAATTAATTCAAATGCCGGCACACCAAAGGCACCAAAATCCAAACTTATTCCAAAACATCCGAAACTAAAATCAAACATAACAACTAAGCAAGCAAGACTTCAAACGAAATTCCACACGCAACACTTCTAAGTCTTCTATCAATCACCAAACTACTCTTCTTTTACTTCACCTAAAAATGATACTACGAAAAACGTCAAAAATATGTGGTGAGCTCGAAAGGTAAGTCCTTAACCCAAAAGCTATGCCAATAAATTCAAGCAGTGGACAATAGTGCTATATGACATTGAATATATGCAAACAACCTTAAGCATCATTAGCTAAATCAAATCACCCATATGTCACTTACCGCAAACTAAAAGGCCAACCGACTGAGCATTAAAAATTAGGACATGACCACACACAAACCTGGGTAGGCGTACCCATCTGCTCCAATAATCACACAAATACTGGGTAGGCGTACCCATCCGATCCAAACAATCATGCAACACATAATAATCAACAATACAAGTCATAAGCACATATCTTTGTCCCAAAAACAAACCACATTTCACACAATCAATTCCCCAAACCATTTTTAAAAAAAACTTAAAACCACATTTGAAGTATCATTTTCCTCCAGCAAAAAAAACAAGTAAAAATGGGGCTACGAGAAACTCAACTCACTCAAGGCAAGTCTTTAGGCAAACCAACTCTTAATCACCACAAGCAAGACGCAAAAACGAAGAAACGAACGCCCGCACACGACCCTAGTCCCATTAATATGGTCCCCAATTTTAAATCAGTCCAATTCCAAAACAATCTTCACGTAATGATGCATAGAGTTAAGAAAGAAGAGACCCCGCGTTTGTACAATTACCCAAAAAACAATTTAGTGGTGTTGATGGTTGGAACTGACTAACTCCACAATCAATATTAATCTCTCATTCTTGCGATAATACATAACTTATACTATTAGCGTAAATAGATAAGTAATAAATAAATAATTTATAAAATTATTGATTATTAAAATATATCTCTGACAAGTCCATTTCGGTATTCACTTAGTCACGTCAAAAAAATCATTATATATACAGTTTGAAAATGAAATGTTTACCACTCATAATAACACTTTAGGAGAGAAGTATTTGAGAAAAAATAAATTTTTTTTCGTCTTTTAGGTGAAATTTTATATTAAATAAATAAAATAAAATAATTAAATATTATTTTATTATTTAAAATCAAAAATCAAGTTTTTAAGAAAAATTTTAAGTATAAACTTTTTATAAATTTCGACATGACCCGTACGTTTATATAACGTTTTCCAACATTTTTCACTAATTCGACACTTTTCGACAAAATCCCAAAATCCTAAAATCTCAATCTTTAACGCAATACTACAAACTTATCCACAGCCTCCTTCTGAGCCGCCAATATCCTATCTTTGATACTCGACTGAAGGATCATATTCATAGCTCTAACTCTCTTAGGCTTTACTCTTTCCTTCCTACTTAGGGCATCAGCCACCAAAATACTATTTAAGTCTACAACCAAGGTCCATTTACATATATAAGTATATACTTACATGTAGAAATAATCCCGCCAGCCCCCCCCCCCCCCCAACCGCCGCAGGCCCCCCGCGCGGCCCGATGCGGACCCCCGGGCCCCCGGGGAACCCCCAGCCCCACCCCCCCCCACCCCCCCGGCCCCCCGGACGCCCCCGCTACCAACCCCCGGCCCCCCGCCCCCGGGCCGACCCCTCGGCACCCCCCCCCCGCCCCCACCCCCCCCCCACCCCCCCTGCCGCCGCCCCCCCCCCCAGCACCCCCCCCCGTTGCCGGCCCCCCCACCCCCTCCCTCGCGCCCCCCCCGCCCTGCCCACCCGTCCCTCCACCCCCCACCCCCCGGCCCCCCCCCCCCCCCACCCCCACCCCCCCCGCCCCGCCCACCCCCCGCCGCCCCCCGCCCCCCTCCCTGCGTTTCCGCCCCAGGGCGGTCGCCCCCCCCCCCTCCACCCCCCCCCCCCCCCCCCCGCCCCGGCGCCCGCCCCCCCCGCCCCCTCCCCGCCCGGCAATCCCCCCACCCAGCCCTACCCCCCCCCCGCGTCCCCCGCCCCCCCCCCCCCCCCCCCCCCCCCCCGGCCTCCCGCCCCGCGCCGCCCACCCCGCCCTGCCCGACCGCGCCCCCCGCCGCAGCCAGTCCCTCGTGGGCCCTCCTCCCCCCGCACCCGCCCCCGCCCCCCCCCCCCCCACCCCGCACCACCGCCGTCCCCCGCCGGGTTCCCCGCCCCCCCCCCCGCCGTTACCCCCCGGCCCCGCCCCCCCCCCCCCCCCCCCCCCGCCCCCACCCCCCCCCCCACCCCCCCCCCCCCCCCCCCGCCCCTCGCCCCCCTCGGTGTCGCCCCCCCCGCCCCCGGCCCTGGGACCATTCCTATCACTCAACCCGGCCCCCCTGTCTCCCGGCGCGCGCCCCTCGGCCACCACCCCCTCCCACTCCCCGTGCTTAACCGCTTCCTCCCCCCCCCCCCCCCCGCCCCTCACCCCGCCCCACCCCCCCCGTGCCCCCCCCGTGAGCCCCCACCCCCCCCGCCTTGGACCATCCCCCCCCGCCCCCCGCCTGGCCCTCCCCCACGGACCCCCACCGCCGGCCTCCCCCCCCCCCCCCCCCCCCCGTCGACTCCTCCCCCCGCCACCCCGCCCCCTCCCCCCCCCCCCCCCGCCCCCCCTATGTGTTAGAGCTATCCTACTACATCTCAAGATGTAGTTAAGTTACGTTTTTTTTTAAACACAATTTATATAGTTAATGAGAAACTTCAACTAGACTCACAAAAGTAAGTTGTAGTGTTGTACCTAAAAAACATTTTATAAACAATATATTATAACCTTCAATGAAAAAAAGAAAATGCTATTCGTTCATTATATTTGTACCTACAAATGCTACTAAATGATGTGATCATGACTTTTGGAAAAATAGACGAAGATGATGAGTGACAATAATGAAATTGAGTAGCGAGTGTTTTTTTTGGATTAGGAGGATGAATTAGAAGTAATGTTACGAAGATACAAGACTAAGGCTTCGTTTGTTTTTCAGAGGTTTTACCTCTTCATCTGCAAACCATGTCTGCAGAAGAAGAGTTACATCTAATATCTACATCTGCATGAAAAAGACCGTTTGTTTTTTGTTCTATTGAAGTATGTCATTCATTCATTTTTTTCTTTATCCTTTTCACTAGTGTTTAAAGGTGGCAAAACATTTCATTTTTTACGTTTTTGTTTTTTACGTTTTCGTCCATTTTTTACGTTTTGACAGTTTTTTTACGTTTTCGTCTGTTTTCACGTTTTCGTCTGTTTTTACGTTTTCATCCGTTATTTAACATTTTCGTGTTTTTTACGTTTTCCTCCGTTTTGTACGTTTTTTTTACCTTTTCGCCATCTTTTTTGTTTATTTACGTTTTCGTCCGTTTTTTACGTTTTCGAACGTTTTTTTTACGTTTTCGTACGTTTTTTACGTTTTCGTCCGTTTTTTACGTTTTCGTCCGTTTTCAGCTGTTTTTTTACGTTTCGTCTGTTTTTTACGTTTCCGTACGATTTTTACGTTTTCGTCCGATTTCATCCGTTTTCGTACATTTTCTTACGTTTTCGTCTGTTTTTTACGTTTTCGTCTGTTTTTTACGTTTTTGTACGTGTCTTACGTATTCGTCCGTTTTTGCACGTTTTCGTTTGTTTTTTACGTTTGCGTCAGTTTCCTCACGTTTTCGTATGTTTTTACGTTTTCGCCCGCTTTCGATGAAAGTGAACGAAAACGTTAAAAACGGACGAACACGTACGAAAAACGTAAAAAAACAGACACAAACATAAAAAATGAACGAGAACGTAAAAATACGGACGAAAACGTAAAAAAGAACGAAAGCGTAAAAAAATGGAAGAAAACGTAAAACATCGGCCGGAAACTTAAAAATACGGGCGAAAAAGTAAAAAAACGGACGAAAACATAAAAAACCGTACTAAAACGTAAGAAATCGAAAAAAGCAAAAAACAGGCGAAAACGTAAGATAACGTACGAAAATAGGCGAAAACATACAGAAAAGGAGAAAAACGAACGAAAACGAACGAAAAACAGACGAAAACGAACGAAAAATTAAAAGGCCGACGAAAACGAAAGAAAACGGACGAAAACGTAAAAAACGGATGAAAACGTAAAAAGATGGACGAAAACGTAAAAAGACGAACGAAAACGTATAAAAACTGATAAAAACGTACGAAGACGCAAAAAAGTGAAAAATTGGGTGGTGGTGGGAGGTGGTGTTGAAGAAGTGGAAATAAGAGAAAGATTATGTCTGAAATATTGAAGAAGTAAGAAGTGCTTTTTAGCACTTATGTCTGCAAAAAAACAAACACACTTCTTTGGTAACTTCTTCCCTCCTACAGACAAAAGAGGCAAGAAGTGCTTTTTTTTAGAAAAACAAACGAAACCTAAGATTGAGTTTGATTTTAAAGAGGTAAAACCTATTCTTTTTTCACCTCTTCTTGATATAAGGTGGTATAAAATGATTTTATGAAAAGAAAAAGATTGTTTATTTACAAACTCTTGTTCTTCAAATCAACAAGACGAAGGTTGGCCGGAAGTAATAAGTAGGTGTGGAAAACTAGAAGGGGGGTTGAATAGTTTACCGCTTTTTAAATTTAAGTTTTATGTATGTTTGTAAAATTTAGATTCGACCTTTTTGTGAATTCAATGCTTGCACAATATGAACAATGTAAATATATGAAATGATAAAGTAAGACAAGAGATAAGAGTAAGAACAATCAAACCACAACGCGAGGATTTATAGTGGTTCGGTAACGAAGCACCTCTTCGCCCTACTCCACTCCCCGAGCACCAAACTCGAGAGTTTTCTTCACTATGTCAACAAACTCCCTTATGGCGGAGAAAACCGTACACAACGTTGCTTATATCAATTTACGACACTAAGCTAAATGTCGAGTTCTAATCTTAGCTAGAACCAATCTATCACAACACAACTTCACGACTTGTTCACGACTTCACAACTTCACGACTTCTTCACAACTTCACAACTTCTTCACAACTTCACGACTTCTTTAAAACTTCACGACTTCTTCACAACTTCACGACTTCACTTCACCACACTACTTATATCACAACTACCTAACACTACTTGGTAAGATCACAACGATCTAACTATACTTACAAAGATCACCAAGATCTAGCTACTACACACAACTACAAGATATACAATTGATTTACAAATATGTGATATGAATGCAACAAGATTGCTATGCACACTAAGGTGTAATACTTCTTCACTTGATGATGGAAGTATTCTTCTCTTGCACTTGAGGAATATAGCTTGGATCACTTGGAAACAAAGCTTTATGATTAAATGATCAAAGGATTTTAGAGAGGATAAGTGGGCTGTTTTGAGCAGAAAGAATGAGTGCAAAAGGTGAGAAAAATGTTGAGGAATAGTCCAGTATTTATAGGACAAGAAGGAGGAGCGGAGTCTATGGCCGGCCCCCTTAAATAGGGTGTCGGCCCCCTTATAATTAAGGGGGCCGCCCATGTATTTAAGGGGGCCGCCCCTTTCAGACGCTCCTCTTTTTTGTCCTATCCAGGGGAGGTGTTTACTGGACCTTTTCTAGCCGTTTTAGGTTCGAAAATTTGAAATTCAAAATGTTTATTTTGAATAAAACATTTCTTTTAAATGTAGAAAATGTTTTGTAAGTTTATAAACATGTTTACAACATTTTATAAAAGTTTGAGGTTGAATAAAAATTTCCTTTGATCATAAAATGCATCAAGCATTTGTTTATTCATACCTTGGAGTGATATAAGTTTGAAATGAATATTAACCACTAATTACTTGTTTATGTTTTAATTTTTCATTGAATGTTTTTATATTTTGTGATTATCAAAATGTAAGGATGTGAAAAATATTAATAATGTTTTTAGGCATTATTTCTATCAACAAATTTCTCTCATTTATCATGTTTATTAACTGCATTTTCAATGCCGACGCTGCTTACTATTCGTTTTGAATGTACAGACTGTGATCGAGGCTGGGTTGATTGCTCCGTTAGTCAATTTGCTCTAAAATTCTGAATTTGATATAAAAAAGAGACTACTTAGGCAATATAAAATGCCACCTCTGGTGGTACCAATGAGAAGATCAAGTATGTTCCCTTTTATCATCCTTTATAAGTTATACCCCTATTAGAACTTGATTATGTAGGTGAGAAGAATTCCCCCAACTTGGACACATGTTAAGAATCATTTTAAGCTCCTAGAATCAAAAATAACAAAGTATTGATACGCAGCGGAATATAAATAAAAGAACAATGTTATTTTCATAAGGTTTTACGTTCATACAAGCCCCAATTCTATATGATCAGTATAGAACGGTTACCTAACTGTAACAGGATCAAAGAAACCTTTGATCTTAGAGCTAAACCACACTAGACGTCTACATCACACCTATAGGATACACACACACACATTTTTGAGTGCACACACAATCCCACACTAAAACAATGTCTATGGATCTCTTTATATAGAGAGTCCATAAGACTTACAAAGAAAATCTAATTGTATTAGGAAACTAAATCTTTCCTAATCTTTGATCTTTATCTTATAAGCAAATCTTTTAAAATCGTCCATCTTTTGTAGAATTCCATATTGTCGATTTTGATCTTTTTGTTTCATTCTTTATCCTTTTGAGAAAGTTCTTTTGTATCATCAAAAAAATAATTCCCAACAATCTTCCCCTATTTGATGATGACAAAACAAACTGTAAACTGATTCCAAGATGATCATAATAGCTTAATCTTCAGCAATCCTCATCTTCAAATCTGATCTTTCATGAATGAAACAATCTTCCCCTTAACTTGAGATTTCCTTTGAACTTGTTGAAACTTCTTCAACACAATGAACATATAATCCATGTTCCATGCCATGCCACTACACTTAATAAGTTGCAAATCATATCGTATTATCTCTGTAACATCTTCCCCTTTTTGTCATTATCCATTAGGGGACTGTAAACATATGCAACTTTGATCTTTACAACTACAAACAATATATCACACTTCTAATCTAAGCTTTCCAATGTCTTAAATTACCTTCCATGACGCATAATAAGATAAATGAATTTAAGCAGTAGAAACTTAAACTAGCAGTAGTAATAATGACTTAGCAGTAGTAATAATCATAACCTTTCCCTCAAGTGGTGCATGTAACATATCCAAATGGTTAAACACTTTATCATATGCTTCCCCTGAAACTAATATGTTAACCATCTCTTGAATCTCTTATTCTGTTGACTCTTTGTAATGACTACTGATGGAGAAAAATCAGTATTACAAACTTGATGCTGAAGTAGAATAACCCAAACTTGTGTCTTATGTCTTATACTATCCACGTGACTTCAAACTCATACGTAATTCTTTTAAGTATAAGTAAACCTCAATCTCTTGACAAAATCCTCATTTAAATGAGACACTGAGCACTACAACATAACTCCTTTAAGTGATAGCAAATCACACATTCCTAAATTTGACAAGTCTTCGTCAACATCGTTTTAAGCTTGAACAAGTTATCTTCAAAGTCATAATCCAACCAAACTCGACTTTAAGATATGATAAGAACACGCACTTGTGAAAATTCCACTTCAACTCTAAATAAGTGATAAACAATTGTCTCCGTAATCAATTCTTGCAATTAATCCCAAAAATAATAGCCTTTTTCTATCTGATCCAATGCGAGATTCAAACTGTGTGTTATCCAAAAATGAACAAAGCTAGCAGTAGTAATTCTTTTAAGCCCAACAGTAGTAACTAACTGCTTTTATTAACCTAGCAACAGAAACCAATACTAAGCAGCATTAACTGCTTTAAACCCAGCAGTAGTAACTAACTACTTTAAACTAGCAGTATTAATTCCCACTAAGCAGTATTAATACTCTTCAAAGCAGCACTTAGCGAGCATCACAAATATTGATATCACGACAAGAAGTTATTATGGGAAACAAATATAAACGCATCATAACAGATCCTAATTAAAAACCAATCAGCAAGAAACCTTCTTCCATCGTCATACCATTCTCACGCAACTCTTTCCATAACATAACACAACAGCGTTAAATATGAAAACACTAATCTGCTTCAGCAAAACCCTAGCAGAACTTTGAATTTCCATTAATTAATACAGCGATACCTGCTGCTTCTTTGTTCCTTCAATCATGTCCCAAAACAGCAACCCTCTTGCAGATCGTTAAACAGAAAACATGATATCACCTTCTTGAAAAAGCAATAAACCTTAAATATTTCTATACCTTATCTTTGAAACCCTAACAGAAGTAATAGTAGACAAAACCCTAATAGGTTTTATCTTGTCGTTTAAGAACAGTAAACTCCATTCAATGAGAGTTCAAGGTCGATAACCAATTAGCACATAAAATAACGAAACTGATAAGTGTTTAATTACACATATCTTTTACCTCTAAAAACGAGCTTAAATAACCAAAAACAGACAAAAACTGCCAAAT
>BQNB010051733.1:0-30378 GCA_026074375.1 Tanacetum coccineum | reverse complement strand
TTTGTATTTATAGGGTCTGGAAGTCGGTTCGATACGGCGTATCCAAGGGATTGGATACGGCGTATTGAGGGTTTCTTGGAGTAAGGACCACGTTTGATATCTTCCAAAATATTCACATTCTATATTTCCAATACGACGTATTGGTCTTCTCTGGATACGACGTATTGATCTTCTTTCCTTTATGGTTTTTGGTGAGTGCAGGCACGGATACGCCGTATCTTCCTTGATGGATTCGGCGTATTGGTAGTCAGAATAGTAATCTTCAAAATATCTTCATTTAAGCTCCAAAATGCGTGCCTTTTTCTAACTTTCACCAAGTACTCTATAATTACTGCAATTCTTAAATATAAACGATTAAGTAACAATTCTTTGCAATAATTATACAAAATGGGTTAATAACATGGGATAAATGATGCTATAAAAGAGACGTTATTTGATGTCATTAGTATATTGGCAAAACATCCAGCAGCAGCTACATATTCAGCTTCAGATGAAGACATAGCTAAAGATTGCTGCTTTTTAGCACTCCAGCACACAATTTTGCCTCCTAGCCACTAACAAGCACTTGAAGTGATTTTCCTATCCATGTTGCATCTAGCATAGTCAGAGTCTGAGTATCCTTTTAGGTTAAAACCTAAACATTCTGGATACCAAAGGCCAAGACTAGGAGTACCTTTCAGATACCTAAAAAATTCTCTTAACAGCAATAAGGTGAGATTCCTTACGATTTGCTTGATATCTTGCACATAGAAAAGTAGAGAATTGAATGTCAGGTCTGCTTGTAGTTAGGTACATTAGTGATCCAATTATACCTTTGTATTGAGTCTCATTTACAACTTACCATGAGATCAGGTCCTAAGTTATTTGGGGGTACCATTAGAGTTTGTTAGCCTTAAAATATGTTGACTTATCCGGAATTACATTAGTTCATGAATAGCCAAACACGCAGGGACTAGATTAGACTATAAAGGATAGTTTAGTTGTGTATGGACTATAAATACCCCCTTTATACTTCCATGGAGGGGTGAGGATAATCATTTGTATCTCATAAGTATGTGTTTTTTTTTTCTCTCTCTAGAAACACACACATCTTTCCTTTCTCTCTCTACATCTAATAATATGGCTACTTATTTCCTTTATCCTCCCCGACCTCCGGATCGTGTGTTTTAGGCTAGAATCTTTATGGGTAACAATTGGCATCAGAGCCTAGGGCGTTTTGTGTTGTTAGTTTGTATTTTTTATAGTGTTCGTGCCTTAAATAAGCACTTTCGTAGCTTATTTTTAAGCCAAAAAGCTTTGGCTTTTCACGGTTGGTGGTATTTTGTGCAAAAGCTTGAAACATTATTCTTTCTATAGTTTCTAGCTTATTTGTACAAGTGGCTTATGAATTTTCATAGCTTATTTTTAAGTTTTTATAGTTTAAATGATTCTTGTACTCAAAATCTTGATTCAAAATTTTTCGTGTTAAAATCATCAAGTTTGGATTATTATAGTTCTTATTGCGTTAGATAAGCAAGAAGTACAAACTTTTTTGGGTAAAAACGATCAAAAGTAAGTCTTTCGTGTTTTGAAAAATTTGAGTTTTGTCTAGTAGAAGGCAAGTTAGCAATTGTTCAGTGGAAGGCGAATTAACAATTCCTTCAGGAGGCGAATTAGCAATTCCTTCAGGAGGCGATATAGCAATTCCTTCAGGAGGCGAATTAACAAGGCGAATTAACAATTACTTCAGGAGGTGAATTAACAATTCCATTAAGAGGCGAATTAACAATTCCTTCAGGAGGCGAATTAACAATTTCTTCAGATGGCGATTTAATAGTCTTCTTCAGAAGGTGATTTATCATCTCTTCAGAAGGCGATTTAACAGGAGGCGATTTATCATGTTTTTAAGGAGGCAATTTATCACTCTTTGCAAGGCGATTTAACAACTATTTTTTGTGCAAGGGGCGATTTATCACAAGGCCCTTTTTCACCTATTTTCGTTAAGAACCCAACTTAAACACCTTTCATAACACCAAAGCAAACACAACACCTAATGCTAAAAAGATCATTACAGATTCACTAAAATGACAACCGGCTAAAGATTCGGATTATGATGACAAGTGATCACGAAGTTGATTTGGTATACCTTATTTGAGATTGAAATTTGGTTTCACGAAGGCATCTACTTATTTCATCATCGAGACTTCCTTCTATTTTCTACCCCTTTTCTTCAAACCTAATCTATCGATTGATGACTTGCTTGAACATATACAACTTATGATTAAGACTTGAATTATCTAGTTTCCAGTAGTCAGGGTGGTTAGTTGAAGACCTGGATAACTATCACTTAAAGGAGTGACGTTGTAGTACTCAGTGTCACACGCAGATGTCAATGTGGATAATTTTAAGAGGTGGTGTACTTCTTATACTGTTAGGACTTGGGTATAGAATAATTATAGATTTAATCTTGCGCCGTTCTTCAATCAACAATAGTGCAAGCTTAAGTACCAAATTTGGGGGATTCTACTTCAGTTTCAAGTTTGGTATATCAGGTTTACTTCATCAAGTGGTCACAACAATAGCCGACAGAATACGAAGTTGGTAAGTTAGCATGAGAGTATAAAGGTTGAGATGTAATCAACAATTCTTATTATTGTGCTATTCTACGACAAAGGTACTTCACAGTCTAAGAAGAATTCTCAAAGTTCTTCAACGAAATTCATATAAAAGACCTTGATTATACCAAGTTTTCTTGATTCTTGCTTCATCTCCTACTATAGTTTTTGAAGTCAAGAGGGTAATGGCTCGTTTGGATTTCAATATTTATGCTTAAGACAAGAACTTCTTGAGTATATAGACGTACACGACAATGATGCTTCCGAGAGTTCGCAACCATCATGGGGGAAAATGTGTATATCCGGAACTTTGTTGACTTTGATGTTACCAGGTCAACTTCCAGGGGGAGGTAGTGAACACTACTTTACTTAGTATGGTTTGTGAAGTATACTGCATATGTGAGAAGAATTGTTGGTGATTTCTCACATGTACCCCTGAATAAATATTCACCAAGACCCAATGACAAGTAGCATCAGTACTTGGTGTGGTCTTTCTTCTACAAAATTCCGCTGTGCACGTCAATGACATATAGAAGATGGTTAGAGCTACATCAATGTTTTAGGTATGTTCAAGATAGGGATGTTGGTTTGGGGGGAAGCTGATTCAGAAACTTCGCCAAAAAGGAGTTTATGAAGAAAGCTTTTCAAAGACATGCTGCATGGATTGGGGGGAAGTTAATCCAACTCATGCATACTACAATGGTTCCAGAACAAGTAAAGACAATGAAGATCCAAGCTGGAATACAAGTTTCAAGACGAAGAAAACTCAGAAGACAACTTCAGCTTTGGAAGCGCTTTAGAAGACTTTATTTAATTGTATTGTACTTGTTAGGAACATTGTAAGTAATTCTGTATGTCCACATATTGGGGGAAGATTGTTTAGCCTAAAAAATATGGTGACAAACACGAAATTACATTAGTTTATTTATAGCGTGTCACATAGGGACTAATAATGACTAGTTACGATAGTTATGTGTCACTAGGACTATAAATACCCCCTCCATACTTCCATGGAGGGGTGAAGTTCACAATTTGTAAAAGTGTGTGTGTGTGTGTGTGTTTCTCTCTAACACATACACGCTCCATCTCTTTTACTTCCACTCTAATAAAATGGCTATTCTATATTTCCCTTATCAATCTCCAATCTTGTTAATCCCTGATATTATATGTCATTTATTATCTACAGTTTCAGTTTCGTATGGGCTTATTAAATGGTTTTGTAAACAATATTGGGCCAAAATGATAAGTTTTATATGGGCAGATAAATGGGTTTCATAAGGCAAAATTGGGCTTTTAGCTTGGGTTTCGGAAAACAATCTTAATGGGCTAAATTTTTACAAATACTCAAACTGGGCTTAATCGTTAAACAAAATGGCATTTTACAAAAACCAATGATAAATTAGTTATAACTCATATTTCTGTATTAATAAATGGGCCAAATGGCGAAGATATGTCCCAGTTTCGACCGTTTCCGAAAATTAACAGGCTGAGGATTGAGCAATCTACTGACCATCTAAATATCGTATATAAGAATATGGTTTATATAGCTAAAATTTTCATTTCAAGTGATCAATGATTTAAATGATATGAAAAGAAAATGAATAAACATGGTGATTTAACTATCTATGATCATAAATTTCTCATGTCTCAACAAAGGCAAATTTTAAGTATGAAAAAAATTGTTCAATAGTTCAAAATAATTTTTGACTATCTATTGTACTTAATTGGGTAAATGGTCTAAGTCATGTCCAGTTTTGACTGTTTTCTACACTGAACAGAATGAGTAGTGAGTGGCTTTACAATCCAATTGTTGTTACGTGATAGTTTTCAAACATCTTTAGAAAACTTGTGATTTTGGAATTGTTATCTCAATTTCTATCCAAAAGCCGTATCTTTGTGTCAGAAAGTGGTACTCTTTTACTGAAAAGTTTTTTTATGAGAATATAAAGTTATACTCTTGGATTTTTTAAACATCAAATGGTTGTCACAAACTTGTGTTTTTGCCTAATTGATATTTTTCAAAATCAGAGTATATCTTTAATTAATTCTTGAAAGAAGTGTCCATTTCACAAATGCTTTTTAGTAAAGAAATTCAAAATAGAAAGAGAGATGAAACCCATACACGAAAAAGCAAATCAAAGTATGCTCAAAAAAGAAATGCCAGAGCATACAAAATAAGATCAAAAGAAAAAGATGAATAAAGCATATGGCAAGTGCTTGAAAAAGCAAGAATTGGCACATGAGAAAGAAAATGATCAGAATATGCTCAAAAAGAATTGCCAAAGCATATAAAAACAGACATAGTGGAAAGAGACAAAAATGTTATATAAATGTGTATTACATAAACTTTATCTCATTTCACTAATCACTTCATGTCAAATTCCAAGGCATTGGGAGATGCAACAATTATGTTGTGCTACAATGTATTCCATGCTCACCGTAATGCAAAATTGTTGGACAAATCTTGCTTGATCATCCGGTGTGTTATGCTCTTACTATGACTGTTGATGTTCCAGCTGTGTACCTAAAATAGTTCTGGAAAACAGTTCGCATGGTGTCTGACACCAAGGAAACCATCAGATTCAAGCTGGATACTCAAGAGATTACTTACACAGTGGATATGTTTCGCGATACTCTTAAGCTGCCAGTGGAAACTTTTGACAATCTATTCATCACACCCAGTAAACAATCAAACCCCTATTGACTCTTCATGCAAATGGTTGGTTACAAGGTGTAATTTGACAAAGTAAGTGCTTTGTACATGAAGTTTCTTGCTCAACCATGGCAGATAATGTTCAAGGTGTTCAACCGCTGCTTGACCACAAGAACATCTGGGCATGATCAAATAAAAATCAACATCTTTTAGTTATTTCATGCTGCGGTCAATCGCACAAATGTTGATTATGCTGCTCTTCTCTGGTGGGATTTCATGAATAATGTATTCCAGAAGAAGAATGTTTTTCAGTACCCTCGATTTACCAAGCTTATAATCGTTGATTTGATGAAGAAGTATCCATCTATTCCTCAAATACATGACGAGGATTATCATACTATCAAGGATGTCTGTTGGTAAGTGTTTATTCTACAGGGAATGTGCTATTTTAAGGGATGCGAATTCCAGATGCATTCTTTACTGATGAAATCCATGCTACTGATGACTATAAGGAGTATGAGACGGTGTTCGTCGAGGTAGACGTTCCAATGAATCAACCATAACCGGTTGTTTTTACGCTAGGAACACATAGGACTACACCTAGAGCATATATGACACCTACCCTTACTGCTGCTAGTCCTTATGGGAAGAAGAGGAAGCAAGGTGCTGGGGAAACTAGTTTACCAAGAAAATCGCTAAAAGTTACCATCAGACGAAAGAAGCAAAGCACACCTTCAATTCCACCTCCTAGTGATGATAGAGAAAGAGATAAAATTGATAAGGCAACAATTTTAAGTCTCACTTTACATAAAGCTGCGTTAGCTGCTGAAGCACAAGAAAGTAATGCTAAGGTACAAAAGAGTGTCGAGGAGGGAGATTGAAATAGTGAATGAAGAATACACGTGAAGAATCATTAATGTGAGAGAGTTTGTTTGATTCTATGCCAATGATGATGTTATGATTCTCATACTAGGATAAGCCTGATAAGTCATAAGGAAAACCCAGAAGGATTGAAGATGAAGTGAAAGATGATGATGTTGAAAAGACGGATGATGCTGCTTAGGAAAAAGACAATGATGATCATACTGATCATACATTGGTCGGAACTCATGCAATGGGTAGTATGGAGACTAGGAATGAGCAGATGTAGACACCAATTCAACAACCAACAAGATCCATAGGACACTTATCTTTCGGATAAGATAATTTACAGAGAAGTGACGGCACCTGTATCACCACACCGGCTACTACAAATTTAAAAGACCAATTCAAGAGAAGGATTTACTTCCAACAAAACAAAGATGCTGCCAGGAAGCATTGATGGCATGCGCAGGCGACGAGGTCAAATTTGTCACCATATTAAAACTAAATTTATGATTTATGAGTTTTTTATAGGAAAGATTTGAGAAGTTCTTGATCATTGCAACAATGTTGTGCCTGAAATGACGTTTACAAATACTAATGAGATGATCAAAAACGAGATGCCTCGTTTGATTAATCTTGCGATTAACAAGGATCGTAAAGTTGATCCTATAAATGTACCAGCATTGATCTTTAAAGAATTTGCCACTCATTACCCAAAAATAGTTTGAAGAATTATTTATTTAAAAAGCACATGCAGAATACCACTCTTAATTTGTATCCTACAACAAGCTCGTCAACTGCTGATCTTCAACAACAGTTATATTTAAACATGAAGTCAAAAACTCAAGATCAAACAGCTGATCCATAATTATGGGAAATTTTGATAGCAAAATTTGAAAAGCAATAACTTTTTGCATGTCACGATGAACATCATACGGATGCTGATCCTCCTGAAGGGGGAGAAACAGGGTGAAAAGATATTTTGGTAACCGACAGCAAATGAGAAGATGGGAATTGTTTGTGAATGGATGACCAATTCTGTCGATGATGAAGCGTCTGTAATAATCAACCCTTAGAGGGAGGTTGTTAGGTTTAAAAAAAGTGTTTATTATTAGATGAATTGGTCATTCTATAGTTTTGTTTAGTTTATAGTTTAATTAGTAATTATAATGTAATAAAGTCTATCCTGGTTAAAGTTAAGTGAAGTTGACCAAGGTTTGACTAAAGTTAGGAAAATAGAATAAGAACAACAATAAGTACAAATACCCATCTAGGAGGGGTATTTATATAAGTCTTTACATTTTGTAAACTCACTTCTCCCTCCCATTTCTATTTTCCCTTTGGAATGAAAACTTTGAAAATAATGAAAAATACTCTCTAGCTCATCTTCTCTATTCTATAAGTTTCGTATGATATCTACTATGCAAACATGACATATAACAATTACGATTAAGCATATTCACTGTTTGAACTGATTGACTGGTTTTGTATACAATATCATCTAAAACTTTGATTTTATTTTCCAAAGCAATGACTTTTTTATGTTCTTTGTCTTCATGAGTTTTGTAAAACTTCTTTTGAGCCTCTTTTTCTTGTGATATTATGGAGATGGTCTCTTGATGTGCAATAAGCTCTTTTTTCATTTCTAAAATCACTTTATTTAAATAATTTATCTTTCGAGTATATTCATTAAATAACTTTTCAGAAGACATTTTGTGTTATCTTAGTTCCCTTTGGCTTTTACACATTAAATTTAAACCTTTAACGCATAATTCCACTTCAGATACCTTATCAAGTTTAGCTTGGAAACTTTTTAAGGTCTTGAACTCAATTGATTATTATTTGCCTAGTTTATTTTTGTTTCTTTAAAATAGTTGTTTGATGATTCTAAACATTAATTTTTGTTTTTGAAATCCTCAATTTTACTTTTCAATTTATCAACTAAAGTTTTATTTGATGATTCCAAAAGTTTATTATAGTTTTTGCTGTCATCAATTTCACATTTTAGTTTTTCAATTAAAGAAGCAAGCAAATCACGTTCTCTAGCAAGATCATCATCATCCTTGTCAGCCTCTTCTCCATTAGTACTCATGTCCACTAAATCAGTAGTGATATTAGTATCACCTTGTTCAATTAGATATGCGTCATTAACAGCTTCATGTTGCTCAGGATGTTATCTTTCATTGGTAAACACAATTGTAATTCATCATTATTAGGTTTTTTTACCTTTTGAAATGTTCATCATTAAAGACGGGTCCAAAATTTTCAGCATCATTAGAGTGACCTCTTAAATCTTTCATTAACAGATAAAGTTCTTCCAATTCCTGAACTTCAGGTCATCATCAGGTCTCCTCCAATCACTGTTCTGCATTCAACTTAAATCCAGCTTCCTCTTGCTTACACAATAGCATCTTCTCTTTGTGATAAGCTGAATCCTTTGCCTGTTTACGTTCTTGACATTCCCTTGCTACATGCCCATATTCCTTGCAATTATAGCATTGAATCCCGTACTGCTGCACCACCTGTACACCTACATTCTCTCTATCCCCAGCAACATTGAATGCCTTTTGATTATCATACCTAGTTCCTCTATTGATTCTTGAAGTATTATCCTGATTTTCTCTAGTGAGGTTTGATAAAGTTTTAAGGTTGTTGTTGGTAAGTTTGTATATTTTCTTGAATGATAGAGAGATTAAAGCTAGGAGTTTTATCCACAAATTCCCTCATTCTCCTATGATAATGCATCATCTTTAGTAACCATATCAGGTTCTTGATTATAAGTAGGTAGAGGAGAGTTGACAGTTGCTTTACCTCTGTTTCTGGTAGCAGCTTGTCGTGATCTGGTTAAGGAATTTTGAGTGTATGACTCGCTAAAACTCACCCCTTTTAATTCTATCTATATATAATATAAATACAACAAAGGATCAGAATTCGCGAAAGCAAAGAAACCGGAAGCAGTATAGAGTGTTCCCGGGTCGTTATGTCCCAACGAGGCTGGATAATGAAAATCGAAAGACGGATGATGATTGATGTTTGAATATGACAAGGAAGTGATTATGAATGAGCACTAAACCTAATAGGCAAAAGCACTCAAAGATGGCAAGAAAGATAAGCAGAAACAAGTATAAAAGCTAGAAAGGGAAAAAACACTTAAAACCTTTTTAAACTAAGACACAAATAAGCTGGAATAAGCATAAAACAAAACAAATAAGCTAGACTAACTCTAAATAAGCAAATTCAAAAAGCAGTTAACTAAAATGGAGCAAGAAAACTTCAACAGCCCTAGCAGTATAACTAACAGTACTAACCTGGAGTTAGTACTGCTAGCCTTAAGTTAGTACTGCTAGCCTTAAGTTAATACTGCTAGCTTAAATAAAACACAATGGAACAAGAAATAAGCAAATAAGCTAAAACAGATATTTATCTAACCCTTAATAAGCACTCAGCATAAGAATAAGCAACCAGAATAGATTGGGCACTAGACCTAATTAGCAAATGCACATAAAAATAAACAAAGAAAATAAGCTGGAACAAGAATAAAAACTAGAAATGGAGAAAACACTTAAAATTTGTACACTAAGACACAAATAAGCTCAAATAAGCTTATGACAAACCAAATAAGCTATACTAACTCTAAATAAGCAAATTCAAAAAGCAATTAAGCTAAATTAAGCAAGATAAACTCAACAGTACTAACAGTTTTAACTACCAGTACTAACTTGGAGTTAGTACTGCTAGCTTTAGGTTAGTACTGTTAGCTTAAGGTTAGTACTGCTAGCCTTAACAGAACACAATTGAACAAGAATTAAGCAATTAAGCTAAAACAGATATTAACATAACCCTAATAAGCACTTAGTAATAAGAATAAGCACTTAAATAAGCTGAATTAGTCTAACAGTGTTAACTCAAAAACTAACAGTTTTATCAAATGAACTAACAGTACTTGCTAAGAAAGTGATACAAACTATTTTAAAACTAACAATTAAGCAAGATAAGCACTAAACATACTGATAGAGCACAAATAAGTAAACATAAGTAACAAATAAGCACTATAAGCAGTTCTACAGTAAATAAGGAAAACAAGAAAAAGAGTGACTTACAATACCCTTGCTCAAAACAGGGTTAAACAATGAATCTACAAGCTCTAGCTTGCATAAAACAAGCTAGTAGTGTCTATAAGCCCATCCAGAACTGGCTTATCATCCATAAAGTAAGCTGTGGTGTATTTGAGAGTGATTTTTGTGATTTTCTCTTAACTACTTAACTTTTTATTTTTACTTAATGAAAACAGCTTATAAGTAAGCTATGTTGAGAGCTTTTTGAACACAAAACAATACAATTGAGAAACTTAGCACTTGGAATTGTAAATTGACTTAAAAACTTAAATTTGCATTAAAACTTGAAAGTGTTACAAAGCTGAAAGTAAAAGCTGTAAATAACTGAAAATAAGCTAAGTTATATTAAAAATTAAAAACTAACTAGTTTCTAACATGCTAACTCTCTACAAAGTTTACAAAAGACTCTATTTATAGCCGAAGTCTTCTTCTCTTGGACTTGCAGCTTGTGTTTCTTTTGAGAGAGCTTCAACCAAGTGTGCTTGTTGTGTGAGGTGATTTTAAATCAAATCCCAGCCTTCAATTTCTTTTTCTTTTTGTGCTTCTTTGGAGACATCATAGCCATCGAAAATACTTGGGAATGGTGTGAGGGATTGCCAACATGGTACTTACTCAGCCTGGGTGGGGGGGGGTAGATGAGTTGTTGAAATGATTTTTCTAGGGTGTTGAGTGGTTTTGCAGGGTAGAAGGTATGGGACGACATGTCCAAGTTGCCTAGTTGTACCTGGGTTTTGTTTTGGGCGGGAAGAAAGAAGTTTGGGTAGGTTGGCAGCTTTGGCCCCTCCTTAATTATAACTTTGTTGTAATTTTCGCCCTTTTGTGATATAGCTTTAGGGGTTTCACAGAAATGGCCCCTAAAGTTATACTTTACCCTCAATTTTCGATTTTAGCCCTTGTCCTTTTGTAACACATCTTAAGGCTTGGCAGTTTTAGTCCCTCAAGTTGTATTATCTTCATGTGGCTGACTTTGGCTTCGGATTGACTTTGTCTTTCCCATCCCGTGCTTGGTTTGGCCGTTTTTGGCTTTCTTTTTGAATATCCGTTCCTGCATAATTCAAATGCAAAACATACAAATACAATGTATTTTTGGTACGTTCATTGGCATTTAAGTCTGTTTTTAATGGAAAATGGTATGTGTAATTAAGCACATACCAATAGGTTTATGTAAATCAATAGTAGGACCGCAAGATTTCTAAGTGTATGATTAAGTAACAGATGCAAACATCATAAAAATTAATTATGTTTTCCTAAGCTCATGACACTGAAGCTCGACATGTATGAATGCAATAAATTGCCAACATTGCCCGTGAATGATGTTCTAACCCGCAACATCCCAAATCCGACATGGTATACGTTTGTTGTCTGGCAAACCGGCACAGTGAGCGCTACTCACCCAAACGGGGATGTCAATCCCAAATAGATCTATTTATAACATTCGCGCTCATAATCTAGTAATTGATAGTTCATGATAAAGGGCTCAGTGGCTTATCGCTACTTAGGCAAACACGTAATCATAGTATAAAATATACACTTGCGTCTAATTTGTAAAACAAAGTATGTTCTTACCCTAAAGATGTAAATCATTTAAATAATTGTAAAACATGGGGCTATGAACTCACCTTAGTAAGTAGTCCTCTGAAAATGATAAATATATCTAAGTATGGCAAATGAATCACACCGTCAAATACCTAAGTAAATACGGTCTGTCATAGTTACAAGTTTAGGCTAAACGACGTAATGCATAATCCACAATTACTTGCTAGTTACTTTATGTATACTGTTTTCACTTGTGTGGTGGTGCACTGGTTTGATTGAATTTGTCTCACTTGATGTGCTCTGGGAAGTATATGATTGCACACGCTCTAGTTATGTATTAAACGTTATTAATAAATACATATTTTTTATGTCGTGGTTTTAACTTGTATAATATCAAATAATATAACTCGTCCGAATATGTTAAGTGGTTATTAAAAATCACCTTTGTTCAATGAAATAACCTTAGGTCTTATCTTATATTTACAAAAACTGTCCCTAATTTTATAAAAAAATATAATATTTACACTTAAACCCCTAGGTTTCCATATTGGCACTTTTTTTCCTTTAACTTTGAAACAAATACACTTTTAGGTCCTTACGTTCGCAAGACAGTCCTTTAAGTTCAAGAAGTGACAAAACAGTCCTTAAACTTTATAAAACTAGTTTTGACAGTTTTAACCCGTTAAGTTTGACATTTGCACTTTTATCCCCTTTTAACTTGTAAAAATCGCACATTTTAAACCCAAGTAGATATTCTAACAAGTGACACAATAGGTTTTATTAAACTCCTATAAGCTACATAAGCACTGTTGGCAGTTTTTAAATAAGCTTAGATGAGCTTATTTAGCTTCTTATTGGGGCCTATTGGACTGTTAAAGTCCATTAAGCTTAATGGAATGTACCATTTTAAGATTCAAAAGCACATAGCACTCATTTGGCTTTATATAGCTTATGTGAAAATGTTTGGCTGAAAATTAGCTAGGAAGGGTTTATTTGAGCTTATTTGAGCTTACCGGGATCGTTAGCCCAATAACCTTAACCCGAAATGTTTTTTTTAAAAGTCCGTTAGGGTTTCAATACATGATCCAGCTTATTTTCTATTTAATAAGCACTTAAGGGACTCTTGTTTAAGTTGGTTTGTATCTTGTGGTTATTCAATGAGCCTTTAAAGCTCGTTAACTGGGCTTTCGGGTCATTAAGAGCTCGCTATAGGGTTATTTATATTCAAACTGTTTGATTTAGGTCCATTAGTTTTGCTAGTTTCATATAAGCTTACTGAACTGAATAAGCTCACAAATAAGTTGTCCTAGCTTATTTGGGGCTTATGGCTTTCGTTGGTCACGGAAAATGGGTACAAGCCCGTTAAGGGTTCGGGTTTTGTTTACCTTTTAGGTTTAGGGGTTCCTATAAGTTTAATAAGCATACTAGGCCTATCCCATAAGCTCGAGGGTGCTTTATTAATAAGTTGTGGGCCACAAGGTTGGCTTGCCTGGGCTTGTTTGTTTCGTACGTGGGTTTTAGTGCGCCTTATATGCTATTAAGGGTTTCTTTTCATGCATTGTCTTTCTATTCATGGGTTCAATAAGTCCATTAGCCCATCATAGCTCGAAATGAGCTTATTAATTAGAGAGCTACGGGTCCCCACTAAACAGGCTAGTTTAGGCCAAATGCGGGTCGTTTAGGTTAAACTAGACCATTAGTGGCCCGTTTACACTCCCTAGTGTTTCTTAGGATTCGATATAATTATATAATCAACGTAAG
This sequence comes from Tanacetum coccineum, assembly GCA_026074375.1. NCBI lineage: Eukaryota > Viridiplantae > Streptophyta > Magnoliopsida > Asterales > Asteraceae > Tanacetum > Tanacetum coccineum. The sequence goes on along the minus strand of BQNB010051733.1, from coordinate 16,855 downwards.
CTTATTTAGCACGCATAAGGGTCGGTTTGTCCTATGCAAACGGCTTCATAATGTCATTATACACTTTCTAAGCCACACATTTTGATATCACGCAAGGTTTACATTTTGTTTTCGTACCATTCGTTTTTTAAAAAGGACATATAAGCCCGTGTCATAGTTTTAATATAGGTCGACAACTTCTTTTTAGCCCACACAAGCGATTATAAGGTATACCTTTGTACACGCAAATAAATACTGCCTTGCATTTATCGTGGCACATGCTCACGTTTAGTGTATTTGGTATTAGTTACATAACCTATGTGACATAAAGACTAGCAACAAACATATGAACGTAAGATACAAATACGTATAAGGTTAGTTCGTGACTTACAAAGTCAAAGTAGTGACTTTGGTTGTGTGTTGGGAACTACGAGTGGTGGCAACCCAAGTGTTTAATACACCATCGAATAAACCAAACCTAGCTTCAAAGCTCATACAAAATACTAACCTTGGCTGTGGTTCTTCTTATTGCCCTTATATGAAAAAGCACCTAGTGTTATTTGTTGGTTCGAATGAAGGTTATGAAAGTGTTGTTTGGTTTATGACCCGAGACAAGAGAGAAGTAATCATGGTTTACTTGTTTGAGTGTTTATGGAGTTGTAAGAAAGTGTTTAAGGTAGAATGTGGAGTGAGTTATATATAGGATGAGAACTAGTTACAATCTCCTAGTCCAACAAAAAAACCAAACCGTGCCTTAGGTTAGTGGTTTTGAGGTTTCGAGTTACTCTCTAATGGTTTTGCTAATAACAACTAGAAAGCTAACAGGAAAGGAAGCTAAAGTGTTTGAAAGAATCCTCTCAAAATCAAAGAGCTTTAATTCAAGAAACTTAAGATTTGAAGGTAAATCATAAGTTTAGGGGAGGATTGTTGGGAATTAAAGAGCTTCTACAAGATAATGCTGCTGAAGGACTTAATACTGCTAGTAGTAATAGTTAGTACTGCTAGTTATAGTTAGTACTGTTAGTACAATGTTAGTACTGTCAGTATATAGTTAGTACTGTTAGTTAGTATATTAGTGCTGCTTATGAGATATGTATGAGATAAATTAGGAATAGATATGCATGATCTCTGCATAATCTCCTAACGCGTTTTGTAAGCCTATTAGGGTTTTCCTTAGTGTATAAAAGGAACCCTACGGCATAGTTAGACATATCTCTTTTTCATATACTTTCATAGTCGTCCAATTCATATAATAGTTAGAGTCTTTCATTGTAAGGCAAAACATATAGTTGTTTTGTGGTTTGTTCAATATATTGAAAGCTTTGTGAAAGTTCTGTGTTCATTGTTTGATTGTTTCTTCTGAGTATATAAAGATTAATTCCGCATAGTCTTTATATATACACCACAAGGTTTCTAATCTAGTTGTTTAGATTTATCTAAGCTAATAAAAGATCCATTCAATTGGAACCAACAAGTGGTATCAGAGCGGGTGTTCTGAAACCTTGATTTAGAAGAAACAAACTAGATCCATCTCTCTGTTCATTCCCTATATCAAAAACCATGGATCTAGAAAATACCCAAAACAATTCTCTTGCAAAACTGCCACTTCTCAAGCAAGGTGAATATGACACATGGAGACTCAGAATAGAGTCATATATTCAACTTCAAGATTATGCTCTCTGGGAGATCATAGAGGAAGGCAACTCTTTCAAGCCAGTAGCTCGAACCACTACAAACGAAGATGGTACATCTACTACAACAATACCTGGTGCTGTTACTGCTGAACAGAAGATCCTAAAGAAGAATAATCTTAAAGCCCGAAGCATCCTGATGATGACACTTCCAAGTGAGCATCTACTCACTTTCAATAAACACAAGGATGCCAAGTCTTTATTTGAAGCCATAGAAGCAAGATTTGGTGGTAATAAAGCCACCAAGAAGACTCAAAAGACACTCTTAAAGTAGATGTATGAAACCTTTAATGCTTCTAGCTCAGAGTCACTTGACTCTATCTTTAACAGGCTTCAGAAAATTGTAAGCCAGTTAACTATCTTAGGTAAAATCATCACTCCAGAAGATCTTAACCTTAAATTCTTAAGAAGTCTTCCTAGTGAATAGGGTATGCATGTTGTGGTCTGGAGGAACAAATCAGATCAAGGCTTAATAAGTTTTGATGATCTTTACAATAATTTTAAGATTGTTGAACCAAAAGTCAAAAGAAGTGTAATCTCTAGCACAAACTCAGGCTCTCAGAATTTGGCCTTTCTCTCAGGTCATAGCAGTATAAATGATGTTAATACCGCTAATGTTCATGTTAGTACTAGTAATACTCCTGTTAGTACTGCTAGCACTAATAATAGTACTGCTTGTCTCAGTGATGCCACAATATATGCTTATCTAGCCACTCAACCCAAAGGGTCTCAAGTTGTTCATGAAGACCTAGAGCAAATCTATAAAGATGATCTTGATGAAATGTATTTAAAGTGGAAATTGGCATTGCTAAGTATAAAAGCAAGAAAGTTTTATCAGAGAACTGGTAAAAAGATTATCATCAATGGAAGTGATACTGCTAGTTATGACAAGAAAAAGGTGGAATGTTTCAATTGTCATAAGTTGGGACATTTTGCTAGAGAGTGCAAAAATCCTAGGAGTCAAGAGAATAGGAACAGAAGTCAAGATAGCTTAAGAAGAACAGTGAATGTGGAAGAATCTTCTTCCAAAGCTATGTTAGCTATAGATGGGACTGGATTTGATTGGAGCTACATGGCAGATGAGGAGGCTTCTACCAACTTTGCACTTATGGCTTTCTCTGAGGTACAAAATAACAAAACTTGCTCTAAAACTTGTCTTAAAATTTTTTAAGATCTTAAGTCTAGGTATGATAAGTTAATAATAGAGCTTAATAAGTCTGAATCTGATTTAGATAGCTATAAAAAGGGTTTCAGTAGAAGAACAACTGGTCTTTTATAAGAAAAATGAAAGTATGCTTTGTGATCAGATTGCTGTTCTTAAAAGAGATGCTTCATTTAATGAATTAGATATAATTGGTCTTAAGAAACAGGTAGAAAGACTTAAGAAAGAAAAAGAGGATAATCAGTTTAAAATTGACAACTTTGAAAATGCCTCTAAAAGTTTGGATCAATTGATTGGAAATCAAATATCTGATAACAATAAAAAGGGTATAGGATATAATGTTGTTCCCCTCCACTTACAAGCTTGTTTGCACCTCCTAGTATTGATTTATCAAACTCATGACTTGAGAAATTTAAACAGCCTGAATTTGAAGGATATGGTGTTAAGGTAAATAAGGGTGCTAGTGAAAATGTCTCTAAAGAAGTTAAGAAAACTTCAGATGCTCCAATAATTGAAGATTGGGTTTCTGATTGTGATGAAGATGAGACTGTTGTGTTAGAATCTCTTAATGTTCAAAAACCTAAGCAAGCTGATCAACCTAGGAAAGTTAGTCAAAACCCTAGGAACAACAGTACAAGCTAGAATACCCTGAGTTGGATTTCAGTTTACACCAAAAGCTTGTTTTGTGTGTGGGAGTTTTAATCATCTAATTAAAGACTGTGATTTTCATGATAAAAGGATGGTACAAAAACCTGTTTTGAACAATGTGAAAAAGGGAACTGGTCAAAGGGAAGTTAGACCAGTTTGGACTAATGCAATGAGGGTCAATCATCAAAATTTTTCTAATTCTAGAAGGAATTTTGCTCCAACAGCAGTTTTAACCAAGTTTGGCCTAGTACCATTTAGTACTGCTAGGCAAAGTTTTTCAAGAACTACAACACCAGTTAGTGCTACTAGTTCATTCAATACTGTTGTACCCTCTGTAAATGTTGCCAAATCAAGGACAAATGCTTTTCAAAAGTCACCTTCACCATTAAGAAGACCTTTTTACCAACAAACAACACTTAAAAATAAAATTTTGAATAACAAAGTTAATACTACTAAGGTAATTTCTGTTAATACTGTTAAAGGAAAAAGGATGACAAGTGCTGTTGGGGAACAAGAGATAAATGATGTTAAACCTACAGCATACTGGGCATGGAGACCTAAAATAAAGATGATAAATCATGTCAGTAAGAATACTGGATCATGTATTTGTAAGCAATTTAACTATATTGATCCAACAGGTAGAAACAAGTCAATAATGGCTTGGGTTCCCAAGATAAATTAATTCTCTTGTGACAAGTATAGTTAGTTCTGCTAATTATACTTGATACTGCTATATTAGTATTGCTGTTGTATTTTCTATGTTTTAGTTTAACATTTGCAGGTTATAAAAAGATGTTTAGTTAGATTTGAGGGGAGGACTTTAATGAGAGAATGGATGGTTTTTTTAGTGTTGGTTTTACAACCACACAACAAATGGTCATCAATTCACCATGGTTAACAAGCATAAGAACTGGCTAGTCCATAAGCAAACGGTTTGTGGTAAAGACTTTTCAAATCCGTTTTATGGTTTACAATTTCCCTGCAAATTGTAGGGTTCTCAACTCACCTTACTTCATGGTTAAGAGTTGGCTAGTCCAGGATCAAACAGTTCTTGGTAAAGACTAATCAAATCTGTTGATAGCTGATAGTTTGCTAAAAACTATATGGTTATCAATGCACCATGTTTTTGCAATGAAGCATTGGCTATTCCAGGGCAAACGACAACTGGTAAAGAATCAACAAATACGTTTATGGCTGGTAGTTTGACAAAAACTATAAGTCCAATGATCCACCCCTCTCAAAAGGTTACATACTTGGAAGTGGAGAGGACAGTCTAAAACTTATAGAATTGATGGATTTGTGTACCAAATTGATTAATAAAGTTACCATTTTGGAAAATGCTCTTAAACAGTCTAAGGAGTCTCATGCTCAGACTCTAACAATGTTGATGAAGAAAGTCAAAAGATTCGGAAGACCAAGCTCAGTTATGATTTCAGGAATGGAGAAGAAGTATTTGATTTTAGAGATCCTGTCTAAATAGGGAGAAGGATGAAAACAGAAAATGCATGAGTGGAGTATGACAAACTTCAAAGGTATGAACATGGAAGAAACAGAAAATGCATGAGTGGAGTATGACAAACTTCAAAGGTATGAACTATGAGCAGGTCTATATTTGAAGAAGAGTACATGAAGCTTAATACTGCTAGTGTTAAGTTTGTACTGCTGGGGATATATTCTACTTGCGAGAGAAGTTAGTACTGTTAGGTTCAAGTTAGTACTGCTATACCAAACTTAATACTGCTAAGTGACCGTTAGTACTGTTTGAGCCATAAAAAATTAATTTAAGAGCCGTTGAGATATTTCTACCAACAACCTAGCTTATAAGGTTTCATGATAAGCTCGAATCTTTTACTTCTCACAAAATTCTAGATTATTAATCAACTTTTCATTCACAAAATGGAAATATTTGAAGTTTTGGACAAACAAAATATTGTAAGTTGGGATATATCTGTTGGGAAGGACAGGAAGCAAAATATCTGAAGTCTGCAAATTACAAAGAAAAGCAAAAAAATGGAAGTTCAAAGCTTTCAGGGAGACATCAAGCATTGGTTTAAGAATCGACTTGAGTAGACAATATTAAGTCAATTCTAGCAGCTGGTTTTCAAGAAAGATTTTAAAGATCATCCACTTGAGGGTCATGATTTAGATCTATTTATGGGGAGATCTGAAAATGATGTTTGATCTAAATGAAGAAGATGACATATGGTTGAACCAACACTATTGGGAGTTGATGAGGTAGAAACTACAAGAATACAGTGGTGTTCATTGTTTATTCTTAGATGGTACTTCAATTCAGATTAACATGCTAGTAGACAAGAAGTATCCACTAAAGAAGGAAATCTTGAAGAAGATGATCAACTTGAAGATTGAAGCAGAAGAAGAGAGTGATATGCCATCTGAGCTTATAAAGTTTATCAAATCTCAGATTGCAGAGCAGAGTTAGTGTGATTTTTCAGCAAAATAATATGAAGTTTTTTTTAAAAAAAACCAATAAGCAAGGAAGCTAAAGTGTTTGAAAGAATCCTCTCAAAATCAAAAAGCTTTAATTCAAAAAACTTAAGATTTAAAGGTAAATCATAAGTTTAGGGGAGGATTGTTGGGAATTAAAGAGCTTCTACAAGATATGCTGCTGAAGAACTTAGTACCGTTAGTTAAAGAACTTAGTACTGTTAGTTATAGTTAGTACTACTAGTATAATGTTAGTACTGTCAGCATATAGTTAGTACTGTTAGTTATATAGTTAGTACTGCTTATGAGATATGCATGAGTTATATTAGGAATAGATATGCATGATCTGTTAACGCGTTTTGTAAGCCTATTAGGGTTTTTCCTTGGTGTATAAAAGGAACCCTTACGGCATAGTTAGAAAACCTATAAAGTAGACACATCTCCTTTTTATATACCTTTTAGTAGTCCAAGTTCATATAATAGTTAGAAGTCTTTCATTGTAAGGCAAAACATATAGTTGTTTTGTGATTTGTTCAATATATTGAAAGACTTTGTAAAAAGTCTGTGTTTATTGTTTGATTTTTTCTTCTGAGTATTATAAATTATTATTCCATCTAGTCTTTATATATACACACAAGGTTTCTAATTAGTTGTTTAGATTTATCTATGTAATATAAACGTTACATTCTATTAGACCAACAAGAGCCAAACAGGATATTATCCTTTGTGAATTAGCTTATCTTAGGCACCATTAATGTATAAGTCTTAATTTACAAACCTTGATGTACAAGTAACTTTGGCTGATTTCTAGTTGATTTGCCATTGTGACACAAAGTTTATGGGTTTCTTTTGCCTATACTCAGCCAACATGGGTTTTAACACAATATGTATAAGTTTAGTGTTTGGGGATTTAAAAGTGTGTATTTGGTTTGAAGTCTGGTAAAGTCCAGGTATTCTCTGGGGTGTGTCTAATGTATATTATTGTGTAACGTAAGCCTTTTACGTGACCAATATTAAAAATAAAATACGCAAATTTATTAATTATCTTCTTAATAATTTATAACACTTTGTTTGTCGTAAAACTTGTTATTTATTTTGGTGACGTTTACGTTTAAATGATTATTTCTAGTCTAGCGATTTTTGCTTAAAAAGTAAACGACGTATCGGACTCTCACTAAAATAAATAATGAGGTATAAATATTGAGTCGTAAAATGCGACTGAAAGTGAGTAATGTTATAGTCTCACCCGTTTTAAAAGAGCTTTGTCCTAAAAAGCTTTATGACCTTGTATGGTTGACGATGCCCGGTTTGTGAAATGCGGTGGGTATTTCTGTTTGATTGAATCTTCTCGTTCAGGTGAAATCAGGACCTATCTTAAATGTTCCAGCGAACCTTAACCTCAATGGTATCCCGGCTTAGCTTTAATCGTTTGATCTCCCGTTCCATGATTTCAATGAGCTCTTCCAAAAACTGGAGCTTATCATCAATGTGAATTCCTTCCAACGGCATGACTAATGGTTCGTCAGTGTAACATTTCTTCAAATTAGACACATGAAAGGTATGGTGAACCCTGCTCGGCTCTTAAGGAAGTTCCAGCCTGTAGGCAACTTTCCCAACTTTAGCTATACCTGAAAGCCTGCATATCTCGTGTTTTACTTTGCCCCGCTTACCGTATCGTACAACCCTTTCCAAGTGATGACCCTTAGAGCATAACCTCTAATAACTTTTAAATCCTCGGCTTTCATTCAAATCACGAGTAGCTCTTTTATCGATTTTGAGCAGCTCGAATTCTCTGCTTGATCAGGACGATCTTCCGTTGTTTCTTGGATCATTTCCGGACCAGTCAGTTGAGCTTCTCCAACTTCGGCCCAGCACACAGGTGATCGACATTTTTGGCCGTAAAGTGCCTCATAAGGTGCAGCCTTTATGCTAGCGTGATAACTGTTGTTATCACGGAAATTCGCTAATGGATAAATGCTTAACCCTAGCCCTTTCCAAATATCGATTCACGCAGCACGTAGTATGGTCCTCGAGAGTTTAAATTGTCCTTCGTTGTCCTGTCAGTTTGCGGATGCTACGCGGTGCTGGATACTCAATCTGTACCCAAAGCATTTCTGTTAATGATTTCCAGAAAAGTTTTTGATGTGAGACCTCCCATCATGTCATAGATGTTGAAAACATGTATCGTGTCTCACTACTATCCGTGTTCAGGCTACAACCTTGCCATACTTATCAAATGGATCATTTTTCCCTTCATATTGCAAGATGTGAGCAGTTTTTGTGAGTCGATCCTACAATCCACCCAGATGGTGTCAAACCTTGTGACGAATTAGGAAGCTTTGGTGATAAAATCCATCATAATATTATCCCCTCCACTTGGGTATTTGGGAGGGCTTGTTACTAACAATCCCGATGGCCTCTAAAGTTTGGCCTTGACCTTCGCACACGTCAAGCACTTGCTAACATAGGTGGCGATGTCAGCTTTCATATTGGGCCACCAATATAGCTTTTTCATGTCTTGGTATATCTTTTCAGAACCGGGATGGATAGAATACTTTGACTTGTGGGATTCGTGCATAATTACGGATCTTAAGTCGCTATAGCATGGTAACCAACTTCTGCCATTTAAACATAAAGTTCCGTCGGCGCGTGGTTCTAACTTTTCCTTGGGTATATCCTTTCTGATCATACCACCTACATCTTCATTCTCAAGATTCTCTGGTTTTAGGGCTTCGATCTGAGCTTCTAGTATTTGTTTGGGAAGATCCAAGCCAATAGTCATAACTAAGGCTCGAACCCACAATGGCTCAATCCGTTCCTTAAGACTCAATGCATAGGCCACTACGTTTGCCTTTCCCGGGTGGTAATGAATGTCACAGTCGTAATCACTTAGAAATTCAAGCCAACGGCGTTGTCTCATGTTAAGCTCCTTTTGATCGAGGATGTGTTGTAAACTTTTATGGCCGGTGAACACGGTACATTTGGTTCCATATAGGTGATGTCTCCATATCTTTAGAGCAAACACCACCGATCCAAGTTCTAAATCATGAGTGGTGTAGTTCTTTTCATGAATTTTTAATTGTCGAGAAGCATAGGCAATCACCTTCTCTCTCTGCATCAATACAGCTCCTAAACCCTTGTGGGAAGCATTCAAAATTGACCACAAATGTCTTCACTTCATTTAGCTAAAATCCGAATTGGCGCGCCACCTACATAACTTCTGCTTTATTTAACTTGAAGCGTTTCTCTTCTTTTTCACCCCAGTCAAACTTGACTCCTTTCTAAGTGAGCTTAGTCATTGATTTAGAAATCTTTGAAAATATCTGATCGAATTCCTTCGATAGTACCTGCATGACCTAAATATTAGCGGAATCTTCGTCGGTTTTGTTGACTTAGTAAAACACCACTCTTTAAAGAGAAGTAATGAGAGTATCGCCCAATCTTTGATAGATTATATCTTGGTTGGATCCACATGAATGCCTTTGCTATCAATGATGTGACCAAGAAATTATACCTTCGGAATCCAAAATTCACACTTTGAAAACTTGGCGTACAACTTCTCCTTCTTAAGCAATTCCAAAATTGCCTTAAGATGTTCTTCGTGCTCTTTCTTGTCCTTTGAATAAATAAGTATATCATCAATGAAGACGATTACGAACTTATCCAAGTAGGGAACAACTTTATTTTGTGTTTTTTTTTTTTTATTATTCTTTTATATTGCACACTCGGTTCTTGTGTACATTGAATACCGCAGGTGCGTTTGTTAGCCCGAATGGCATAACCTGAAACTCGTAATGACCATACCGAGTTCGGAATGCCATCTTTGGAATGTCTTGCTCTTGTACTCTAAGCTGGTGATAACCCGATCTCAAATCTATCTTCGAATAAATACTGGATCCTTAGAGTTGATCAAATAAATCGTCGATCCTCGGGAGTGGATAATGATTCTTCATTGTCAGCTTATTTAACTCACGGTAGTTAATGCACATCCTGAATGACCCATCCTTCTTTTTGACGAACAAGACTGGGGCTCCCCAAGGTGAGGAACTAGGTCTTATAAAGACCTTGTCGGAAAGCTCTTATAGTTGTTCCGCCAATTCCTTCATTTCAGATGGTGCCAATCGATACGGTGCTCGAGCTACGGGCGCGGCTCCTGGAATTAAGTCGATCTGGAATTCCACTGGTCGAGCCGGAGGAAGACCCGGTAAGTCCTCGGGAAACACTTTAGGAAAATCTCAGACGATTGGTACGTCCTTAAGTTGCTTTCCTTCCGACTTGTCCTCCTCCTCACCCCCCCCCCCCCCCCCCCCACCATTCTTGCGGATCTCTGTGGAACAAAAAGATCTGACATCCTTTTGCCATGTACTCTTGAGCCTTTGAATATGAGATAATGGTCAATCGAGATTCTCTCCCGTTGTTACTTTCGTTACCGCAAAAAATCAAAGTTTCATTCCCATAGGGAATTCGGACAAGTTTCTCATCACACGTGATCACGGCATGATACTTTCTTAACCAATCCATGTCGATTATAATGTCGAAACTACCTAGTTCTACGGGCATTAGATCTATGTTGAACGAATGGTTTAAGAAATTTAAAGTACAACCCCACATTATGCGTTGTCTACCTGTAATTTTTCCCAATCAGCTAATTTGCGACATCATAAGATTTCTAAATGCGGAAGTTAGGGCGATGTTAATCAGGGAACTAAATGCAATAGATATAAAGCATCTATCGGCACTAGTGTCGAATAAGATAGATGCATAGCGATTGTTTAAGAGGAAAGTACCTGTGACGACATTGGAGTCTGGGTCCCTTGATGCATTTCCTTTCTTTTCCGCATTCCTAACTGCATACACCCATCCTTGTGCACTCCCATTTCCCCCATCCCTATTCTTCAACTTGGGACAATCTCTCTTGAAATGTCCTGGAGCTTCACATTCAAAACAACTATTTCCTTTAGGATTTGCCCCATTGCCCTTCTGAGTATTAGCAACATTTGTGTTGCCAGAACTCCTGCAGTCGCGGGCAAAGTGTCCTACCTTGTTGCACTTGTGACACTTCTAAGTACACGGGCCATTGTGGTGAAAATGGCACTTAGTGCACTTGGGCAAAGATCCCCCATATGGCTTCTTTTCACCTGTCCCCATATTGTAGACCTTGGTGATATTCTGCCTCTTGAAGGGTTGTTGTTGGTGACCATGGTTGTTTCTGGATGAATCATCATCCTTCCTTTTGTTGTCAGACTGTCTTTCCGCATAGGTCGAGGGGAGTTTTGATCCTTCAGTGTGGTCAACTCATTAGTTCATCCAACATCTTGAAGTCTGCAGATTGACATTATCCATCACATGTTATCAGGGAACGTCCACTGATGTACTTGTCAACCTTCTCAGTTTCATTGCAACAAAACTTGGTACATTTCAGGTTAGCTTCTTGGGAAACGTTCAGCTGTTGTAGGAACATCATTTCCCTTTGATTTAGGTTCACAGCGATTTCTAATTACTTGATTTCACCCTGTGGACAATACTTTTCCGTCATTTTCTTCTTGAGTACTTCCCAAGTCATTGAATATGATTCAGGACCTAAGGTTCTTATCTGACCATTCCACCAAGTCAAAGCAGCCCCTAACAGAGTACGGGTGGCAAACTTTACCTTAATTTTAACTAGCACAGCACAATTATATGAAGCAAACTGATTCCATCTTTCTCGAACCATGCGGTTTAACCGACAAATAAGGCGATCGCGCAAGTTCCCTTTAAAGTTAGAAAGTGTGTGACACTTCTTTTGTCAGCGCTCCTAGCTAATACATGACTGGTCTTCTGCGTTCTAAACAGTCAGAAGTGCAGTCTGATTCTCCTTATTGCGCCACTTCTTTATCTACAAATCGTCGTTGCAATCTGTGTGCTGATACTTGTCGCGTTCACAGTTAGTGAATCGAACTCTCTGATGTCGCAGATAAATCGATCAGCTTTATACATGTGTATGCTCCTATCACTAGGTAGAGTATAACGTCGTTTTCTGAAGAACAGTTAATGTTGTGTTCTTGCGCTTGCTCTCTGAGTTTTGTGTCTTATTGGTTACTGCTGGTTGTCTATTCGTGTTCATTTTGTTCTTGTCACATGTTGTTTGCAATCAATTGAATTAATCGTCAAACCTTAAAGTCAGTAATTTGATGACTCTAACACACGTAGTCAGGCCTCTATCTCATCATTTATGACACACGGATAAGATATACTCTGTAATTTACGTGATGAGTGAGTAAATCCTATAAATTCTAAAGAGAGCGGAACATAGATATCGATAATTAGACATAAGAAACACGCTATACGACTAGACTTTCATTGCAGATCTAATGGAATAAATTTCCATGATTGCAATTGTTGCTAATTTTTCATGTACTCTTACATAGAATATAGTGTACAAATGTCACTTTGACACAGGTGATAAGGACTAATGGGAGACTTTTACACTAGAATAGCAACTATGCTTCAAGCGGTGAGAGAGAAGAACGGCACTTACACTACTACTACAGAGACTAGGTTGACAGTATAGCCTGAGTAGACAACTAGGGCGCGTGATACAAAGGAGAACTGGTAACAATAGAAAGCACTACTAGAATATGTGTGTTACCTGAATATAAGAGATACAGTCAAGGGTTACTCGGGAGATAACTAACTACTCTGTAGTACTGAAGAGGAAGGCTCTTAACCTGCGTGTGTGAGCTTGGAGCTCTCCAGCCACTCTGAGCACTGTGCTTAGGTCTATATGTGTGCTTGAATCTCTAGTAAAATTTGTGTCAGTGTTTGCTGTTCTCTGATTGTGCTTATTAAACCTCAGTGCTATCAACTGCCATGTGCTACTACATCATGTCGCGCAGGGTCTAGAGTGAGAAAATATACCGGCACAGTTCTAAATATCTACTAACATCACGACACCACTCATATAATTTATGGAATTTATTGACATTGGAAATGGAATGGGCTACCATGCTCACAATATGTACTCAAGGGTTATAGTGCGCTAGGTAATGTAAACTAGTGATTTTTTCAAAAAGTCATGGCTGAATTTTTTTTAAAAAATTTGACCATTTTTAAGCACTTTGTCATTGTTAATTTTGATAAAAAAGAGACAAGTTACGTTATATTTCTCATCCCCCACTTCTAAATTCAACATAGTCCTCGGTTGGCATAGATTAAATAACTTAAATCATAAGGAACATAGAGTTAGAACGGAAATACTCCCTGCATGTTTAGCTGTGATAATTCTCCATGATGAGTTCTGAGCAAAAAAAAGTATCGTGACTAGCTTCAGAATGCCTGGATGAGTTCAACAAAAGTCTTTTTCAGCATATACCATATCATAGTTTTAGCAAGGTCTATTAAGGTTAGGATGACCAACGTGCAAATTCTATTATCGCTACAATAGGTACCAAGGAAAACAATTTTTAACACACAACTGTACCATGGGATCAATAGCCGTATCCCGCAACCTAGGATAGCCGTATTTGTTCTGTAGAAACAATTAAATTATGGAAATTAAATAATTAGTTTTAAAAATGGATACCGTCCTAGCACATCTCAATACGTTCGTATATTACAGAGGGGTTAGTACGCCAATCGAGTGTCTGAGGAAGACAGACTCGTGCCCAACAACAAGATTAAATGCCGACAAAAACAATTAAAATGACCGGGTTGTCTCCCGGGAAGCACTTTTGTTTCAGATGGTCTTTAATTTTGACCTTTTTCCTTCATCTTTATTTGCTGCGATGTGCGGTCCATCCTTCATCCTTTTTGCGAAAGATGTCATGGTAAATACTTGATACTCCGTTAACAGTTCGTTCCCAAGAGTCACATTCGCGTGTGCATATGGCTAAGAATTCTTCATTATCTCCAATCGTGTATTTGATCACTTTGAATTTGTCCACTCTGCATAGTCCTTCGTTGGGCTGTGCATTATTTATATTCTCTGATTGAGGTGCGCCACTTAGATCCATACCACTCGATTTGTAAGTGTTCTTGTTATTTTCATTATGGTTGTTTTTATCCATTTCAAAATAGGGTTTGGGGAATGAGTCTTTAGGAGGGTTCCCGTATTCAGAAATGGACATTTTCTAATTTATGTTTTCCTAAATAGTCAATGTGATCTATTGTGTTAGTTTTGAACTTAGTCACTAGTGAAAAGTGAAAGCCCCTATCTGTTATGTCATGTTAGTGTAACAAGCCGCTTTTATTTTAGCCGTTAGCGGATGATCTTCTTCGATCGAGGCTGCTTGATTTAGATCGTCATATTTCTTCTACATATTATGCAATGGATCGTCTATCACTATGGTCACGATAACTATATTTGAGGTTTGCATCTTCATATTTCAACGTTGTTCTTTTTTGCTTTGATTGCATTGTGAAATGATTTTCTCTTAACTACGTTACTTAATAGTGGTAATTGTGTCAAAATTAGTCATTGTAACTAGGGCTGGCAATTTCTGACCCGACACGAAACCCGACCTGAAACCGACACGAAAATTAACAGGTTCGGGTTGAGTCTAATAGTTTTTGGGTTGGGTTTGGGTCGACCCATCTGACCCGTTTATTAAACAGGTTAGGTTTGGGTTATGAATAAATTAATCGGGTCGACCCGCCAACCTATTTAAGATTTTTTTTCTAAAATTAAAAATTATTTATATTTTATTATATGTGTTAAATGGGTTAAACGGGTTGACCCGTAAACCCGTTTAACCTATTTAACCCGTGTAATGTGCCAACTTGTCTATATAAAACGGGTTAAATGGGTCAACCTGAAACCCATTTAACCTATTCAACCCATGTAAACTATTAACCCGCCAACCCAAGTATATATGCGGGTTAAATAGGTCAGGTTCGAGTTATGTGTAAACATGTTAGGGTTGACATAGCTGACCCGATTGTTTAAATGGGTCAGGTTCGGGTTGGGGGTTTCTGACCCACCAACCTGTCAACCCGAACCCGCCAACCCGAACCCGCCAACCCGAACCCGACCTGAATTGCCACCCATACTCATATGTATCTTTGTCCCCTACTCACATGTACCTTTGTCATTTACCCCACATATACCTTATAATTTTTTTTCTTTTTCTTTTGTTGTCTTCTTTTTGTTGTCTTTTTTTTATTTTTGTTGTCTTTTTTATCCCCGATATAATTTATTGCGTCTTTACTTTTAGTTTAATTTTAAATATACAACGATAAAAAAACACGTATTAAAAAAATAGAAACATGTAACAACAATGATAACTTTATAAAATAGATAGTCACGATTACATAAACGTAAATGCTACATTTGTCGACCGGAATATATGTCTGCCCATACGGATGCATCCTCATTTTTGTATCTCCTCCATTGTGGGTGAGTTAGCATCAAAAAGTACCATAAGTACAAAAGAAGGATAAAGTACGGCTGACAATACCGAAACAAAAAAAAAACATGTTAAAACTGAGTAAAAATGCAAAACGAGAAAAACATAGTGTTGTAGGGGTGGTATTACAATCAATATGTGGGGTAGGGTGGTCTCAATAACATCACCCATTCTAAAACATGGTCAATTATCGTGCTAGTACATATGTGACGCCAACTATTCTTGGCGTTTCCATCAATGGCAATTCTAAAACATGGTCAACTATGGTGCAGTACATATGTGACACCAACTATTCTTGGCATTTCCATCAATCGCAATTCTAAAACATGGTCATCAATTTATTGCAAGAAGTGATACAAAATTGAACCCAGACGAGTTACTCATAATTAGGGGTGTCAAATGGGTTGACCCGACCCTCATAAGACGCTTCGGCGAGAAAATTTATTGATGATCATCGGCTGTCAGGTTCCCCTCATAAGACACGATGGGTTAAAGTAGTTCTTATAAAAATAAATGTCATGGCGTGAAAAGTCAGGTTTGATTTTTTACCTACTCGGTTGAATTTGTCTCGCAGAGGTTTCGAATTACAATCAATCTTATGCCCGAATTGCAATAAGGAGGTTGAATCCACAAGTCATATTTTCTTTGCTTGTTCGATGGTGAGAGATCTATACCGTAAGATAGCTTCATGGTGGGATTTAAGTTAATTGGAGTTTTATTCTTATGATGAATGGTTGGAATGGTTTCAAGCTCTCAAAATGCATTCGAAACATAAGGATATGTTGGAAAGGGTTTTTTATGCTATGTGGTGGCTCGTTTGAATTTTCAGAACAAGTATCTATTTGATTCAAGGAGTCCTTCTAAAGCGATTATCTATGATGTTTTAGTTTATTGCGTTCATTTTATTGGTGTAGATTTAGATGAAAGACTAGATTTAGTTGGTTAGAGTGGTTGAAAAATCCGAATCTTATTTCTTTGTAATCTTTTCTAGCATCTTGCTAGTTGTTTTCTAATAAATCCGCCGTTCCAAAAAAATGGGTTGACCCGACCCGACCTGAACTCGATAAGGCCTTATAGGGTCGGGTTGAATCGGGTCCAACTTAGCTTATCAGGTCAACCCGATAGACCCGATAGTCTAATAGGGTCGGGTTAGGGTCATAGTTATTTTCTTATCGGGTTATCGGGTCAACCCGATAAACTCGATAAGATTAATGATATATTAACACATCTTTAAATTTTAAACAAAAGTCCATTAAAAAACCTCTTTTTAAAAGTATGTATACTCTTTTAAGTCTTTTTTTTTGAACGACAACTTTATTGAAAAACTAGCAAGGAGCTAGAACAACATTACAAAGGAATCAAAGAAGGATGTTGGAGCCAACTATCCTAAGAAAAAGAACTTCTACATATAGCATTACACCAACTAAAAGAACGCGCTACTATATCATCAAAAATCACATCCTTCCGAGGCTTTTGAGCAGCAAAGAGCAATCTATTCCTGAAGTTCCATAAGCACCACCAAGTAACAAAGAAAACTCCTTCCA